>JANHFM010000994.1:100285-110337 GCA_032468115.1 Grayia smithii
AGGGAGGGAGAGAGAGAGAGAGAGAGAAAGAGAGAGAGAGAGAGAGAGAGAACTAGCTATTCAGTTTCTTGGCTCAGATTAATGGAAAATATAAATGGCCTAAACCAACTACAGACTAAAAGATTTCCTATAACTTAATGCAAAATGTCTTCAATCACCAATTTAATGTATATAGGACTAAAAAAAGCAGGAAAAAAATCATATGTATACATAAATATGCTTTGTTGGACATTCTTCCTGCTGTGTGGCAAACATAGATATGGGATGGGGTGATGGAATGGCCAAGGCTCTGATGTCATGTCACCTGGCATAATGCATTAGGAAGCACTCTCACAAGCCATGTGGAAGAGTTGTATTTCTACTGAACTTCTAGTACCAGTTGTCTCTTATGCATATATACAGATACAGAGTTTATTGTGAAAGCTTGAGTCTCAGTTCTTATTGCTGATGTTACCTAATGCTGATGCATTTTAGAGCAAAGTCAGAGCAAAGGAGGGAAAGCAGAATGCAGATGCAGAAGGAAGACAGGTCAATGGACAGCTTGCATGAAAGAAAATGGAATGATTCAAATTCGCAAAATTATTGAAAAATGTTCGGATGAGAAGAGTATGTCATTAATGATGTTAACCATTATCCTTTTTTTTCTTTATGAACCTGAATTGATTCTAGCTTTTCCATCTCTATTCCTTTGCTTCCAAGTGTGTCTGTTCTTCCTACAAACACAGAAAAATGCAGGCATTGACAGTGAAAGAGGCAATATATTGGTAAAATATGTGCAATTTTCTTGGAAATTACCACAATTAATGAAACCATTCAAAACTCCATACAAATAAATTAAAATTTCTATTATATTGTCTATTACACCTCCTTTTTAAATAATCCCAGTAAAACTAATCAACAGGACTAATTTTGCTGATATAAATGACTGATATCTTTCTCACAGAAATGACTGATTTGTGTGTGTGTGTTTATGTGTATATGTGTATGTATACATATTCCTTTCAACCTACCTTATGCTACTTTGCTAAAGAAGTATTATGATAGATACAGATTAATTTTTTTATCAACTGTGGTTGTTTTATTTGGAAGGTACTTTTCTGACAAAACTACATTCCTGTGGAGGAATATTAGCTTTTTGAAAGTTTTGTAAATTCAGAAACAGTTTTTTTTCTATGTCTTATCTTATTAATTATGTGATAACATTTTATTTTGTGATGGGTGAGACAGAAAAAGAAAGAGGAGGTTGATAAGCGTAAAATCAGAGAGATGTGTTGGAACATCATGAAAGAATAATATAGTCCCATAATAGTCCTTACATTTAGGAAACTCATAAATAGAAAGAAGCATAATAAGGGCCTCTTTTTCTTTGGTAAATGTTTCTCCACAGCAACTGGCAACTTGGGAATGGAGAGGTGGAAAGCCAGTCTGCAAATACTGTAGATTATTGGATAATTTATAGCAATTCAGAAAAGTTATGTGACTCTCTTTTAATAGTGGTGTTGCCTTTGATCTCTGGACTGGGCGATGGAGACCCTGAGCAACAAATATTCACTTGATGACATTGTACTAGCAGTGTGATGGAATGTGCAATTGCAGCAGCAGAGGAGAATATTTTGCCAACTCAGAGCCTTCCCAGAAAGAAGCCTGGGATTAAGATATTGTGTAGGACATCTCTTAATGGAGAAGAATAGATGAGATAACATATTGTACTCAGGATATATCTAGTGGATTAGAATGTTATAGCTGTAGACAATTATGTCCATTACATGCAAACAAATAAGGCAATAGCCCTCCAATGTTTTGGGCACCAGGGACTGGTTCCTTTGGGGGGGGAAATCAATGAACCAGGGTGTGGTTTTATGTGCTACCCAAATCTTGGGCCTGCTCAGATGAACCTTCACTCACTTGCATGTCCCAGTTCCTAATGGGCTGAGGACCAGTAGCAGTCTGTGGCTGGGGCACTGAGGACCCCAGAAATAAAGGATTGAACTTGACTGGATATCACTGTCTCACCTCATAGGCTGATTGAAATGAGTTAAAAATGGATGGAGTTCTATGTCTATTTCCTTAAAATTTTGGAAGTACCACAGTATATAAATTTATAAGTATTTGCATTAATATATTAATATATAATCAGTAAAATATTTCCTCTAAATTTAGCTATTCAACCTTTTTCTGTAAAGATTCACTTGTAGATTTTCAGTTCTATTACAAGTTTATGTATATGGTTCCTGGAATATAGAAAGTTGGTGCCAAAGGTTTGCAATTGCTCCTACCAAAACCATGCCATTCCTCTTGGATTCATTTGGTAGCCTTTGAAAATTAAGAAAAGCTTAACTGATGCTCTGTAATTAGCAAATAATGAGTAAAAAAATCATTTACAGCATTATTGTTCAATGTACTGTATATGCCAAATGTTCTTTCAGACTCATCACAGACAGCTCATCATTTACCCATACATAAGGTGGGAAGGATGCTTTTCTGTCTTAGATTTTTAATCAGATTTTAATTCTTCATATAGAAATCTTAGAGTTATGAGGGAGATAACATGCTTTTCTACCTGAAGTATATCCACTATACTTACCTCTCACTGAGTCATACTATGATCTTATACTTACCAGGCTTGATGAAAGGGTGGTTGGAGAATTATGGCTGTGGCAATAAAATCCTTCTGGATGGCATCCTCATGGGGAAAACTGATGTAATATTTACACTGCTTTAGCCTTTTTAAAACTTAAAAACATGGACAAATAATAGTATTTCTTATGTTATTTTTCCTGCTCATGGCATCCTGAATCTAAGCACTCTCATTCTATTTTTTCATGATATTAAGAATAATCCTTTCTAAGAAGATTTTCCATATGTAAGAAATAAGATATCCAGTGAGGTAGGTTCAGTGAAGAAATAATGAGTTATTATGGCAATTCATAGCTGAATGAGGACCTGAACTAGCCAAGCATAAAACTTTGCATTTCTAATTAGCTTGATTGAATGGAGGATTAGTTGCCAAAAAACCCCCACAGTTCTTTGAAAAGTAAAAAAAAAAAAGCCTTCTCCACCCAAAGAGTGGACATAATTTAAGATATTGGATTAGGATCAGTATGTTCCAGATCATCAACTATGGAATCTCCTTGGGTGACTTTGTGCTATTCAGGCCTACTTATTCCAGACTACCTTGCCAGGTTTGTTTTCATGGAATAGAGTATGCTGCCATCTTGAGGTCTTAAAGGAACAGCAAGATATACAGTAAGTATAATTCAAAACTTAAAGAAAGCCAAATTGGTAAATAAATGCATCAAGGCTTCATTTTATACAACATTTTTATTTCATGCAGAAATAGCAGCTGTAGAAGTGAAACATATCTCTAGTCTAATCAATTTCCAACATATGCTGACAGGTTACAATATTTTTAAAATAGAATGATCTTTGATATGAAGCATTATGAAGGCAGATATAGGAAATGTTGTCTTCAATACCTCTAATCCTATTTTACCATCTTTCCATGATGTTATTACAAGGTATCTCCAACTTCTACAATAAATGTGCATTCAGTGAGGCTTTCTTTTTGCAATACATAGTGCAGAGATGAGAGGCTTTTTGAAATTCACTCAGAATATGATTATGACCTTCATTTTTAGTTATCATTGACCACTCCTATATTTTGGAGCAGAAACAGTTGACCATATGAAGCCTGCAGACTATCTGGAAGCAAGTGGCTAGACCTAATGGGTTATTGGTGTGAACAAACAAATGACCTGTATGTATTTTCAGCTATAAGCAGAGGTTCATTGAAAAAATATGTCAGATAGTTAAGTTCATTTGATATTGATTTCACTTCCTTTGCTTCAATCCTTTTTCAATCGTTCATTTTACCAAAGATGTTATCATTCTTATGCTCTGGTTCATATTATGCATGGAAGCTATAGTTTTATTGCTGCATAAATATTGGCAAAATATGTATACTATGAATTTAAATGATTAATAGACATTCCTTTGCCCTCTCAAATTTATTGAGACTGTAATTCAGGAGAAGATCAGGAATCACTGCAATTCTGAGCATTAATAGAAACTCCATTTTTTGGTGTGTTTTTTTCTTTTTGTTTTTATGATATTGCTGCTTTTCTTGTTCTGGTACTACTAAGATTAATCCTTATGTAATATTCTTGAAGGATCCAATCTGAAACTATTGCCAGGTTTTGCTACGATTCTTATTACCTATTACGTCTTTCAGGTATTGGCCATGATTTATTGGTTTCTCCTTCCATTTTTTCATTCACTGTTCTTAGTGTTTAGTTTGTGATCATGCAGTGTCTTTAAGATAATTATCAGCTAATCAGTGGCTGCCATTTCTAGTTAGTGTTAACCAGATTTTAAAATCAGTTACTTTCTTGTTCTTATTGCTGATCAGAAATAACAACAAATCTTTTGTAGGCACATTTCCTTAATATACAGCATTTAAAAAAATGAAAACTGTATCATAAAATCCAGGGAGGTATGGGATCTGAAAAGATAAATGTCTTAGCACAAATTAGCTGTGTTTGCATTGGACTGTGAACTGAATTTCTGCTACATCCTTAAAGAGGAGATGGCATTTATATTTCTTTCTATATGCACAAAGGTTTAGATAATGGGTCATTTGAGTACTAGAAATCCTCCAGGAGTATCCCATTAAATCAGCCAATACAAGAGAACTTCATAATTAAGCTATTTCTCCTACAAAATGATCTATTCTTTGCTGACTGTTTTAAAAGAAGATGGAGAAGGGGAAAATTTCTCTAGTACACCCAACCTCTGAACTGAGGAACATTGCATTTTGACACCAATCTCTTTTTATGCCCTGAAGCATGAGGATGATAGCAGTTTTTATGCTAGTGCATTTGGGGATGTTATTGTTATGATCATTGTAAATATTCATAGCATTTAGTTTGTGTGAGTGTGTGTGTGTGTGTGTGTGTGTATAGTTGTACATAATGTTTTCCTCTTTTCTCACTGGCCTCCAGAAAAGCTTAAAAGTGTTTGCCCTTTTTTTTTCTTTAAGAAACAAAATGTAGGAAAGTAATAAAACAAAAAATAAGGTATGATGACAGACAATCTGATTGTTCAAGTTTCTTTTTATATGTTTCTGATTAATTTTCAAATGTACAATCAGAGGACAAGACAAAATGTATGGGAAAATCTTTATGCAACTTAAAGAAGGGTTACTGATTTCAATTGTTTTTATAACAGAGCCAAGTTTTGTCTCCCTTGCACTGCTGAATCTATCACATACACAACAACAACAACAACAACAACAACAACAACAATAATAATAATAATAATAATAATAATAATAAACCAGAATAGATTAAACTTCTCAAACATGAGGAATGGATTTTAAGTGAAAAGACCAAAGTCCTAGTATTGGCAGTGAAAATAAATTCCTGGGTTGGGAATGTGTTCAAAACTAATATTTATTTTTTTAAAAATATAAATATCTATCTCTATATATGTTCTGACCCAAGTCATACTGGCAAGGTTGAGTCTGTTTATTGCTCACTACAGTGTCAAATGATCCACCAATGGTGCTGGGGAAGCTCTACCCCAGCCCTCAGTTTTGCCTCAGTTTGAATTCCCCAGTTCACAGATTGAGTCCTAACTGATCCACAAGGAAAAAGGAAAGTAGCAATACCCATAAGTACCAAGTCCACAACACAAGTCCAGACTTCCAGTAATGAAAGCACAATATAAGACTCTGAAGTTAGAGAACCAAGTCCAAAGTCCACAAGCAAAGTCCAAGGTTCAGAGTCCAAAAACAGAGCCCAAAATTCAAGAAACAGGATGCAGAAAATCTGGGAAGAGGCATATCAAAGCAAGCAGGTATTCCCAACAAATACACCTTCTCCCAGCATCTGGTTAAATCACCCTTCCCCAGATGTTCCTTGTGAAGAAGAGCAGGGCTGCTTCCTCGCAAGCAATCCCCCTGACCACTTCAATGTCTCCCTCTTCTCTGTTCTCCTCATCTGCAGATTGGGCAGGGGAGGCTGCTGTTCCTCATCAGAGGTGGTCTGTAGTCTGTCATCTCTGCTGGCTTTTTTGCAGCTGTTCCTCTCCTGCTGGTGGTTCTCCTTCCAGTTAGCTTTTCCCCCACCAGATGGCCTGGGACTGCCTCATCCTCAGCCAGTGGTGAAATGTAAAATTTGCTACTACTGGTTCTGTGGGCATGGCTTGGTGGGGGGATAATGTCACTGGGTGGGCATGGCCAACTTTTTTTTTTACTTTTTAAAGCATTTTTACAGCGTATTTGGCAGATAGGTTGTAAAAAATGCTTTTAAAAGGCAAAAAAAAAAAGAGGCTCTGACAATCAGGCAGCTCAGCCGTGATTATCAGAGCCTTTTTTTTTACTTTTAAAAGCATTTTAAAAGCCTATTCTGCCAAATAGGTTATAAAAAATGTTTTTAAAAGTTAAAAAAAGGCTCTGACAATCAGGCAGCTCAGTTGTGATTGTCAGAGTGTTTTTTTTTCCTTTTAAAATCATTTCTTTTAAAAATTAAGAAAAGGCTCTGACAATCACAGCTGAGCCGTGCGATGATAGGAGCCTTTTTTTTTTTTACTTTTAAAAGCATTTTTTAAAAAGCTATTGGCCGAATAGGCTGTAAAAAAATGCTTTTAAAAGTAAAAAAAGGCTCTGACGATCACAGCTGAGCCGCGTGATTGTCGGAGCCTCTTTTTTTTTTACTTTTAAAAGCAGGAAGTAACAACACCTGGGTAGGTGGGCAGAGCCTCACCCTGCCATTGCTACCGGTTCTCTGAATCACCTGCCACATTCGCTACAGGATTGTCCGAACCAGTCTGAACCCGGAGGATTTCACCCCTGTCCTCAGCCCCTGGAGTCTACTCATTCAGAGAAGACTGTGCCCTCCAGTTTGGAGGGTTCCAGTTCCAACTCTTCCTCCTACTACTCTGAACCAGGATCTGACAACCAAGAACCATGACAATGTTTGCTCTAGTAAGCCACTATGTGGTCACAATTCAAATACAAGCACATGGAAAATAACTAATAAAAGAAAATGACTTCCAAATACCTGATATTTGTCTCATAATATAAGCAGATTCAGAAGAAAATTTGATTCAATTTACGTTCAAAATTGTTTGGAGCAAGCACTCTGATTTGGAAGATACCATTTTCTGGAGTGTTTAAACAAGTTGCACCAAATCCTAGATATGGCCATTCTAAGCCTATGCTGGCAAATAAAGTAAACTCTTTAGAAAAGATGACTGTATTTCTCTTGAAAATCCAGGAAAATTATCAAAAGCAAAGAAGGCATTGATAATATAAATTACACTTTCCACTGACAATTGAATTCAAAGAAGTTTATAATCAAAGCCAGGGGGGAAAAAAACAACAGAGTAATTGTAAAGAAAAAAAGGGAAATTTTTATGTGTAAAAGAACTCACTGCTAAATAGATGAGTGTTGTCAAGTATATCAAAGAGAAAAAGCAAGCAGGAGACATGTGGTGCTATTGTGGAAGATTTTTGTTAAGGTGGTGTGCATAAATTATTCCTCTGTGCCTTTTATAGATGATAGATTTTTAAAGTAACTGCTTTTTCTCAATTTTCTCATTAGCTGGCTAAGTTTTTTTTTTCCCGTCACAAATTCACACCAGGCATACTTTAAAGCCAGACATCTGGAAGGCAGAGGGAGAGTATAAAGGTGAGAAACTGGCACCAGAGAAAGGTTTCTGATTGCAGATTGATAAAAGAATGTAAGCAATATAAATGCCTAATTAGGATCATGAAATGAGATTCAGTAAAGGGTTTAGGAACTTTTTCAGGGATAGAACTTTAGCCTGAGCTGAGTAGTTTTAAACTTTTTTCTCTGCATTTTGTCTTGGCATCTTTCTCTTAAAAATCTATTAAAACAAACAAATTAACAGATGACATATAACCAAAATTACCATATCCAGTGTGTTTTCTTAAAGCAGTGTACATTTATGTGTGCAAATATTTGTAGGCTTCCTGTTGTGGCCCTGACTCCTGAGCCTGTGCTGTCAGAGGAAGAGGACCTGGAAGATGAAGAAGGGGAGGAACTGGCAAGGCCTCCCTCCCCAGGTATTCCCCCTCTGGCAATGCCTCATCCCCCAGGAATTTCCCCTCTGGCAATGCCCCAGGAGAGCTGAGATGAACACCCTGGGATGGGCCAGGAGGGAAGCATGTCAGAGCAGACCCCGATAGCAAGTGAGGAGGAGGAGTCCTGGCTTGCCCCAGGCAGCGTCGGGAGAAACGGCAGCTGCAACAAAGGAGGCATGGGAGGGCCAGAGATTGAGCTGAGTCACTGAGCCACACCCCACAAGGGATAAAAGTGACTGTGATTAATTTGGAAACTTTTGTACATGACAAAGTACAGAACATTTGGCTTTTTGACTATCTTGGACTGAATCTTGACTAATCCTTGTTTAATCCTTGTGGACGTTAGAATAAAAATCTGTTTTTCTCTTTCTCTGAGTGAGTAAGATTGTTTACAAATCTCTGCTAGCTCTGACTTGGCAGGCACAGTGTATTTGGCTGCCAAGGAATCTTATTAGTTGAAGAGAAAGTTTTACCTTTTGAAATTCAAGCCAGCTTGCCAGTCTGTGTGTGTGTAAGAGAAGAATCCCTTACCTTTTGGGGGAAGGGAAGGGGAGACAGAACAGTTTCCTGTCTATTGAAATGCATAGATACCTATCCTTTATTATCCCAGAGTGGAGGTCACAAATTGTGGATTTCAGTCACAAGAAGGCAGATTCAATAGAATGTTAGGAACTATACTAACTGTAAAAGAATTACTGTCCAGTAAGTAATGGGTTCACCTCGCTAGACATATTCAAAAAGTAATCAGGTTTTATTTGGACCAACCCATTGGCATATTCAACTCTATGATGGTATGTTATAATAATTCAAATTTGCTTTTTCAAGAAAGTCACATAGCTTTTTCATATTCAGATTGTGCAAAGTAATTCAGATGCATCTGTTAATAAATTTAATACTGGATCCAAAATGTGTGTCTAAAATGCACCAACCAGTAAACTTATGAGAATTACCACTGGTCATGGTTCATCCTTATTCAATTATTAAGTAAGTAGTTTCCATTGCCTTCATGGGAGTCAGTTCCAGCCCAAAAGACTGCTGTTTATATCATTCTTCTTGTTTATTTTCAGTATCTGTAAACAAAACAGTTAACCTTCCCATGGAGTTTACCCTATGTCTTTATCTAATCTATTCTCTATGTCATTTTTTATTAGTTATTTGGAGCCTGCTGTTTATCTTAGTTTTAAAAAAATCCTCAGCATTTTCCTTATTACTAGATAGCTCATGGGGATTGGTAATTTATGGGATAGGGAGCCTTTCACAGCAAGGTCAATGGCTGAGAATTATCCTACTTCGCTGGCAAGAAGATGCTACGAGAAATGTGAGAACCAGGGAACAAAGCTGTAGGTTCCAGCTCTTAATCAGGATGGGCAAGCTGTTCAGTAGAATTCTGGTTAACCATTGATTTTTAACAAGAGTCATATTTTAAGCAGTAGGATAGCAATATTGCAGTCCCCAATTGATTCACTACATATCAACAAAGGGTTGTTGACTCCTTTCCTTCCCAGCAGTTTTCCTTATTATTTATTTCAGCTGCTCTTGCCAAGACACAAGAAAACAAATGACAAATTTGCAGCAAAAGATTCTGCAGAGTTTTCTCCTTTCATGATTTTTATGTCCTCACCTAGAGACTCCTTCCTGTGTTTGGATATACATTCTACCTACCATCTGAGGATAACTTTATGTATATGATGAAGCAGATTTCAGTCCAAAAAAGTTCCAATTACCTAGTGAACCTAACTTTTTCCTTCAAAAATGCCTGTCCATCCCCCCCACACACACACACTTACAATTTTATTCTTCTTTGCTGCTATGTAAGATAAGGCCTTAATTATTTCTGTTTATTTTATATTTAACTGACCATGGTCTAGGACAGTGGTTCTCAACCTTCCTAATGCCGTGACCCTTTAATACAGTTCCTCATGTTGTGGTGACCCCCAACCATAAA
>JANHFM010000994.1:142392-162360 GCA_032468115.1 Grayia smithii
ATCTGCTGAACTGCAGCTAGCAGTCAGCTGAAGTAGCCTGCAGTACTGCACTCTAACCACTGCGCCATCTTGGCTCTCTAGAATGCAAGTGGCATTCTAGTTGCTGTATAGCTCTCAGTGGGACAGACCCTGGCCAACACCATCATATCATGCATAGATCATTTTCCATAGCAAACCTATTAGTAGCTAAAATGTGTTACATTGTGAAAATAACAGGGAGGACGATTAAGCATACTTATGTTCTAATTAATATGTCACCTTTATCAGTGGTGATATCCTCCTTGGTTTGCCACCAGTTTGCTGCCCGCGCATGCATGGTGTGCCCCAAATACACACCACGTATGCATGCGCACTGCATGCCAAACACATACTACGTGTGCGTGTGCAGTGCATGCCAAACGCATGATGCACATGCACGCATGCAAAATGCACACCAAATGTGTGCTTCGCCTGGAAAAAGGAGGCTTAAGAAGGTAAGTAGAACAGTGGGGGGGTGGGAGGAACAGCTGTGCTAGGCAATTTAGATTCACTAGAAAGCAGGATTTCCTGCTTTCTAGGGAATAAAAATTGCACGGCACAGCTGACTGTCGGAAATACCAGTTCAGACAAACCAGTAGCTTTTTTTTTCCTACCTGTTCACCTGAACCGGTAGCTTTTATTACCTATTGGTTCGACCGAACCGGTGCAAACCAGTAGCATTTCCCTGACCTTTATTATATTTTAAAATAGAAAGCAAGCCTGAAATTTCCCACATTCTGTCTATCACAGCCAACAGGCCAGGAAATGTTTTGCTTCCCTACTCCTAATACAATCCTCACTCTTAATTCTGTCACCAACATAGTGAATTGGGCCCAAATCTCTTGAAAGATCTTAATACAAAATGAATTTCAAAATAAGTTGTCTTGACCTCTACCAGTTTATGCTTCTTATATGTTTTTAATGGCAACAGGTTGATCCCCATGATTTGTTACATTATTATTGCCCTTTCCCTGCCTTTCCCTGGGGTGATCATGGTAATGTCAAAGTACCAAACCTATTTCTTTTGAAACTGAAGTGTACAATACAAGTGCTAGATTAGACTCTACAGCATAAAACTGCTTATGTTATCATTTGCCAAGGATTCTGAATGTCATTCTGCTGTTAACATCTTGAAAACTGCATTGAGGATGATTTTTTTTGGTTATAATCCCCATTTATAAGCATTTTTACAGTGATACATTTTTAAGTGCCTGGGTCTTGGAGTGCAGGTTTTAACTGTGTCGGAGTGCACTTTGCAAAAAGGAAAAGGATGGAAGGAAACTAAATCAATTACCTCAGTAAAAGCATCTACATAATAATTACCAGATGACCTTCTTTTATTAGTAGCATTTCCTTATCCCCATACACAGAATTTAAGGGAAGAGCAGAAAATCTAACATAGGGCACAAACAGATAATTAATGAGTGCAGCATATTCAGAGTTAAAACCTGCACCATGATTAGAATTGTGATGACAAGCCCCTGGTGATTGGTTTTACAATAAATAAATAAATTCCACTGTCATTTCTTGAATTTATTTGAAATTCATATATCCTGTTGACAGGCAAGGAGAACAAAACAATACCGTCTCAAATATTTTCTTTTGACAATCCAAGTTGGTCTATACTTCGGTTGTAGTTGAGATATTTTATCTCCCACCATGTTCCTCTGAAATATGTTGGACTGAGAAAGAATGGCTGGTCTATAATCTCTACCGGAAGCTCCATTCCTATAATTGAGTGAGAAGAACATCACTACCCTGCACTGGCTCCATAGACAGCCCTTTAGTTCTGTTCTAAATGAATAAAGTTTTTCATGATTGCCTCTATTTTTTCCCTTCCCTTCAATCATGTCTGATTCTTGGAGACCATCTGGATACATCCCTGAAGGTAAATTGGCGAAGTTTTTTCAAAAGTGGTTTGTCGTTGTCTCCTCTCTAGAGCTGACAGGCCCAAAGTCTTCATGCCCAACAACTTACAGTATTTCTAATCTGACAGCAATAGCAATAGCACTTAGACTTACATACCACACCACAGTGCTTTACAGCACACTCTGGGTGGTTTACAATAACATTTTACAATGTCAGTATATTGCCCTCAGAATCTGGTTCCTCATTTTACTGACCTCAGAAGGATGGAAGGCTGAGTAAACTTGATCCCAGCAGGATTGAACTCCAGGCTATGGGCAGAGTTAGTCTGTAATACTGCATTCTAATCACTGCACCACCAGGGCCTTGATGCCTTAACAACTGCACCGAACTGGCTCTGTTGCCTTAATAAACTTTGATAATTTTCTTACTTCTCCCTTTCTTTTTCACTATTAACCCAGACACAATTCATTACCTTTTATATACTATAGGGGAATATTATTCTTCTTATTAATGTTAGTCCTGTGATCTATGCATATGTATTTGACAGTAAGTTCACAAAAATTTGCTGGGACATGCATTTGAGTAGAATTGCAATTACACACTACATGGAGGTGCAGAACCATTAGGCTAAGCTGGTTCCACCTGAGTAGATATCAGTGCAGTTGTTTATTTATTTTTGGATTGGAAGATGTTCTTGACTATTTTTTTTTTTCAGATTGGAAAGATTTATCATTGTGCCTTTCCAATTTTTTGTTGCTTGTTGACAACCAGAATTTGTCCTGTGAACTCTTTTCTAGATTGGAATTTGGTGTTTAGCTGAAAAGGGTTTATAGCACTTTTTACAATGAAAAAGTAAACTGCATTGGCAACCACTAATTATACCTGATGCACAAATTGATTTGTTAGTTTAATTAAATCTGCTACTGTATTGTTACAACTCTCAAATGAATCCCCTGATTGCAGCAGTTGTAACTGCAATGTGGTATACAATGTAGCACCTTGAATGGGTTGTCTTGATTTCTTATTTTCTCACCAAAGAAAATAAGTCCAGTCCTGAAGAATTCATTCTCTCTCTCTCTCTCTCTCTCTCTCTCTGTGTGTGTGTATGTGTGTGTGTGTGTGAAATCCTTTTTTTTTTAAAAAAATGTAAAACTAAAAAGAATGATATGCTGCTAATAGACCTCCATTGGAGTCCATGTAATCACCATTTAAGGCAGAGTTTGGGACAAGGTTTTGATAAAGGTTTCAATTATTTAATACAAAAAATCAAATTATAAATCGATAGCCTAACTATCTCAGTTTTGACTCAAATTCAGAAACAAATGCCATTAAATTCAATTAATGCTTGCTCTCAAATAGGTGTTCAAAATTATGTAGAATGTATTATCAAAAAACCTTCATCTCCCACTTTCCTGAATCAGCAAGGATATTCTTCATTAAATAATATATTGAGGTACCATAAAAATTCATTGTAATGTTCTATCTAATGTAATACATTGTTTTGTTTACTCCAGTTTTTAGTGAGCAAGGGGAAAAATATATCAGAAAAATACAGACCTTGAAAACCAGTCTGGTTTCTTTCAGAAAGAGCAACTTTTAAAATTACAATGCGTTAAAAAAAATTGTAAGAACATTTCATTTACAAAGCAGAGAGGAAGATGTGCTTTTCCCATATAGTCACATTTAGGAGATGTTAAATGTACTGGAACATAGCAATAACCATAGAGTGTAACTATATTGCAAGCTAAAATTGTCAAGGCAATCAGAGCTGAAAAAAGGGACAAAAGCTTTTTCTCATCTTCTCCATATCCTAAGGGCTAGTGTTGTTTAATCCAAATGAAAGACTTTACTTTTAATTTGAAACTAATGCTCCTTAGTTGAGACATCCAACTTGGCTGACTCCAGAACACAAAAACTTCTTTCTTTTCACAGGATAGAAAACTGCTGGACTTTTATGATTTGACAAACTTATTCCAAAATTGGGTAAGTTTTCCTATGAATTAACCAAACTCCTGATGGAATCTTTTAAGTGGATCATTTCAGGTGTTTGATGTTGGAAGAATAAATCCTTTTTACCATGTTATCCTTTTGATGTCCTTCTGCTATTCGAGCTCTGAAAAGGGATTACCACATTCTGCACAGTATTTAGCATGCCAAGATTCATGTATTGAGCTTATCCCGTTTCTTTCTTTCTTTCTTTCTTTCTTTCTTTCTTTCTTTCTTTCTTTCTTTCTTTCTTTCTTTCTTTCTTTCTTTCTTCTTTCTTTCTTTCTTTCTCTTTCTTTCTTTCTTTCTCTTTCTTTCTTTCTCTCTCTCTTTCTCCCTCCCTCCTTCTCTCCCCCCTCTCTTTCTCTTTCCCACTGAGCTAAAACCCATTTTGGTTTTTTGAGGATACAGTTTTACTTATTAAAAGTGAGCCCATTACATTTTTGCATATTGTTCTGTAATAATGTGTTAAAAATGTGCTCTTTTTTTGCTACAAAAGTTTTATTAATATAGTTGTTCTATATGTCAGCTTCCTTAATAGAAACATTTAGAAAAATGGGTAATCATTGGTAAAATTGTGTTTGAATGTATTTTTTTCTCTAGGAACTGTGATCATTCATATTATATTTATATAAAAGACATTTATATGTTTTCATACACATGAAATTGATATATGAAAAATAAGCAGCAAATATCACAATCAACTTTGCTTCATGCTTTTAATTTTCCCCTTTATTTTGATATAGTAATAACAGCTGCAAAGCAGGATAAAGTTCCATTTCTTTAAAAAAACTCACACTGCAGTTCCTTGTCTAGGATATACTGTACTCTTTCTTTCCTATGATTTCTCCCCACCCCTCTCTTTCTGCTGGTGGGGAGGAGTTTTGTAGGGGTAACATGCATCTATTAATAGTACAAGTTCTGCCTGGCAAAAAGAAGGCAATACCATCTACTGGCTTCTGTGTCTGTTCCAGTGGAAGATATTCACTGTTCATTGATTTTTCAGATTATGGTACAAGGAAACATATTTTAAATTTAATTATTGCTGACAAATCATGCTAAAATAATATAGGATAGTCATAATGAATCAATTTCTGGGATAAAATGAATGTGAGATGGTAATTGTGATTAGATAATTATAAAGTACTCTTCATATTTAACCTTTCCCATGACAGACACCTCAGGCTTTACCTGAGTTCACATAGATTCTTTGAAAAGAACTAATTGTTTTAAATTAAGGCATTTAAGTTGTTAATGACATTTGTAAAAGGAACTCTAGAAAAAAAAGCAGATCTTGTGCAATTATCTTCAAGTTTCTAATTTTTAGAATTGTTTTAATCCATCTTTTTTTTTAAAAAAAAAAAAATTCCACCCCATGCAAGTTTTTCAGGATAGACATGCTTAATGGTAACATAGTTCTCAGCACTACAAGGGGTGTTGGACTCCACATATTCCAGATCATGAACATTCTGGATTTTTCACGTGTCTCCCTGTCCTCTGGTTCAGAGGAATTCTATTTACAATTATCTACAGCTTGGAAGGCAATAGGAAAAAAAACTTTTGAGCTGCAGTTCTCTGAGGAGGACACAACCTTTAAACCTATTATAATTTTCTTTTAAGGAGACAAAATGATAAACTAGAAGTTATGCTGTCCATGGTGCTGATAGCACATATGTTTCTCCCAGGACTGGATTGTTTGTCCTGGTAGCTCTAGTTTAACATAACATATAACAATGCTTGGTACCCAATGCAAGAATTACTAGTTGCAGTTATTCAAATCCTATCCTATTAATATATTGTCTCTAATATTAGTAAACTGCATTGTTCAAACCTGAGACATAAAGTCTCCTTTCTGTGTTTTTCATCAAAAATATTAGTGGATGGGAAACATCTCTCTTTCTTCCCCAGAAATGCTTAGCTCTTCACTTCCTACCATGAATTATGTCCACCCTTATGTAGTATCACATGATGAAAAATCACTGTAAGTAATTAGTCAATGGTAATTTGAGATATCTAAGCTCTGCCCTACTACTGGAGAATTTTTTCATTTGACTTCTGTGCCTCCAGTAGAAAGGCAAATAGGAAATGAAAACCAGGTCGTTACATTGTAATTTTTAAATTATAATTGTTTTTAACCAGTTGTTTTGCATTTCCTGTAATTCTTTTTTGTGCTGGAGAGCATCTTTTACCTAGCTCCAAAAGGAAAAAAAAGTTTGTTCCCTTCATCTTCTACATAAGAATTTACAATGTAAAGTAATCTACTCCTATTAAGATCAGATAGTATCTTAATCTTCTATTTTGAAAAAAAATAATTACACTGATGATTCGCTCATCAAAATTCTGTGCTGGATTGCCTTTAAATAATCAGATCTAAGATCAATCTAACACATAAATGAAAGTGCAATATTCTATTAGTTATTCTTAATCATTTTTAATATTATAATTGAGCAAAAAAGACATTTAAATATAGAATGAAAATATTTGACATTCATATACCAGATTTACCAATATGTATAAATCTGTTTTTCATTTATATATATTTATTTCTAATACACATTTTTTATTCATTTTATATTCATCTCACTCCATCAAAGAATCTTCTTTCTTTGCCATTATTTGTAGTCAGTAATATGTTAATGTATTCTTTGGTGGAAATGTGCTCTTAAGTGTTACCTTGGTCACTCATTTAGCTGAACTTAATAGTAGCAATGACATTGGTAAGGTTAATGGTCCAATCCTTTATTTTATCAAACAAAGTTGAGCAACATTTAATACTCTGCTTCTTAATGTCTTAGAAAGTTGTATTTGGTACTTTGATAATATAATGACATCCAAGTCCTTTATATAATTGACACCAAGGAAATTTTCTCTATGTCCTATCACGATTTATTCATATTGTGCTAAGTTATAGAAATATTACTTTTACTTTCTGCTTGTAGACTGTGAAATAGAAAAAAAATATTTCGGTAAAAGCAAAGGTGTAGGGTTTTAGGATAAACCAAATTAATGCTGTTTTTAGTGGATTTTCAATATATTTGTTTCATTAATAATAAACTTTAATAATCTCTTATTTTTTTGACTTCTTCAAATGTTGATTTTTCTTGCAAGTCAGTTTTGACTTATTTTTCAGAATTTGCAGGACATTTCATTTTTAAATCACAATGGAATTAACATGACAATAAATATTTTGACATGGACAAAATTCTCAATCATCATTCATTATCATCATTTTCGCCATTGTCTATCAACTGCATGAAGAGCTCTTGCACATATTTCCAACCAAGATAGGACCATATTTCTTTGTTTTGCCAATTGAGCCCACAGTATTTGCTGATGTTGTCCATTCATTTTGTTTTAGGTCTCTTTTGTGAATGGGTTTTTATCAACTAGAATCCATTTTATGACTGCCTTGGTCCACCTGCCATCAGTTCTTCTTGCTATGTGACCAGCCCATTTCATTTCAATTATCTTACTCTATTGATGATAATAATGTATACTTTCATTCATTGTTCTCTAATCCATATGCAGATCTTTCTATCTGATCTTGTAATACCAAACATGTATCATTCCAAGGCTTTCTGAGCTACTAGTAGTTTTGGTATTGATTGTGAGGTTAGTAATTCATGTTTCATCATCATATGTTAGAACAGGTAGCACACACTGATCAAAAACTTTTCTCTCCAGGTATAGTGTAAGGCTGTCTTTTTGACAATCTATCTTTACTTTAGAAGAACAATAACTGGATAAAAAGTGACTGGCCCATATGGAAGTGGTAATCGAGATACTAGAAGTGACAGATTAGTAGATTTTGCTGAAGGACAGGAACTTTATATCATGAAGTCACTTTACAAGAAAAAGGCTATCAGAAAATGGTCAGGAAAGACTCCACCTGGGTATACAAGTGGGATTGACTAAATTGTGTCAAGTGATAAAACCATATTCTGCAATTGTACTGTCATCAATTGTTTCAATGTTAGAAGTGACCATAGAATGGTACAAAGACTATCATATGTGTATAAATAATGTATTGCATAAATCCCAAGAAAGATAAATTATTTTCTTTCTAGACACTGTGTTTCTGTGACAGAATGCACAGAACAGCAATAGCAATAGCACTTAGATTTATATATCACTCCATAGAGCTTTACAGCACTCTCTGAGTCATTTACAAATGTCAGCATATTGCCCCCAACAGTCTGAATACTTATTTTATGAGCCTCAAAAGGATGGAAGGCTGATTCAACCTTGAGCTGGTCAGGATCAAATTCCTGTTGTGTGGGTAGAATTAGCCTGCAATATTGCATTCTAACCACTATGTGACTATTGCTGTTAATGCAGATCTAGATCGAATTCACTTTATCTCATATTCTTTAGTCACTTTGAGTTAAACCTGGAAAAATATTACTAACTAAGCCAATAATGTGATTAATGTCAAACCCCAAAACGGCAAGCCTCTGGTGAGCCATCTTGGGGTTGCCAAGGGAGGCTGCAGGGAGGTGCCTAGCCCTGACACAATCGCCAGGGTTGGCGATTTTTGCTGGTCAACTGGGAGGTGGCAAATGGATCGGCTGATGAGCAGGTCAGCATGGGGTACTGGGTGGAAGTGTGTTGAGGAGTAGCTGGGCATCAGAGCTGATTGGCTGGGAAGTGAAGCACCAATCAGCTGCAGTGTAGAGAGCGGGTCAGCAGCTGAATGTTGGCCTAGATGTGGCTGAAGATTCCAGGCTGTTTATGATGTCCAGAAGTCAAGGGGGTGGGGTAGGCATGTGCAAGGGAATTTAAGATACGGAAGAAAGGCCGTGGTTAGCACTGACTTGGTTTGTATGTCATTCAGGGCTGGGTTTTCCAGAATAAAGCATTTCAAACAAAAACTGTGTTGCTTGCGGGTTTTTGGTGCTGGATATTCGGAATTATAACAATTCTGACAATTGTTACCCATTAACAACCAGACAACAAATAAGAGAATAACAGAGAAAAAACATTGGAGAATAAGCATAAGGGAATATGTTATGAGAGAACGATATGGGTATTCTAAAATGAAGAAAAATATAAATACTAAAAATGAGCACAGTTAGACTTAACTGTGTATTTAAGGTTGTATTTATAATTTACAGGATAAAAAAATAGGATTTAACTGTTATTTTTGAGACTAGTATGTGCATAGAAAATATACAACTAAAATTACAAACTGGGCATAATAAATAACAATCTTTGAAACAGGATTCTATTTAATAAAGTACAGCTTCCTTACCAACTATCTCAAAAATAGTTTGTGATATGGCATTATGTTGGCTGTTTAGGAACAATGTATAATGTTTAAGTTGGCATGACAAGCGAGTTGCTGACTTGAATTTTAAGTATATATTTTAAGATATTCAGTGTCAGGAATGTATTTTTCTAGGAAGAAAAGTATTCACATATATTTAAGGCACCAGTATTTAAGGCATCACAACCTAAAACCAGGATGAATAACAGCACAGGTCTGAATACATATGGAGAGCTGCAATCATCCAGGTCATGATTGTACCACAGGTGCTTTTTTCCAAAAACAATTGTACTTTCTTGTTTTTTTTTTCTTCTGAAAACATTTCACTTTCCATTGAAGAAGCTTCTTCAATTCTAGGTGACTGGTGGGGCTGTTCATACATACAAACAGATATACTGTATCATGCATACCCTTTCATTTGCTTTCTCTCAGATTTCTTGACTGGGAACACTACAAGGAAGGGAAAGACAAGTCAAGGAAAAATCTTCTGTCCCAAATCTTCTGCTCCCAGATCATTCACTGCAGAAGTCAAATTCTTCTTCAGGTTTGAGCAGGGTCCTTGGAAGAATGAAAAGAAATCATTTCTCTGTTAGGGACTTAGTTTTCTGGCTAGCTATATTTTGCTCTTTTTTCCACCAGGCATCTGATTAAGATGATTATTCACTGACAATAAATATGATTACGTCTCTATGATAATTAAAATAATTCATAGAAAACAGTTATATGGATGCCCAATTAAACCTTATTTGATCAAAATACATCACTTATTATGTACATTATAAAACAAATAAGCTGAAGGGGTGTGAGGAAGGTAATGTATGATTGACAGTCCATTCAGGGCAGGGACACAGTAGGATGGCAATGAAAGAATGACATATAGAAAAATAAATGTTATTTGGTATCACTAAATAGGAATTCAGCAAAAAATATATACCATGTAATGTGGAGAGGCAAGCAGAATTGCACAATATAAAAACCCTATGATCCTGACAGTTGTTGCTGTTTATCTTTAGAAGATCTTTTATCTCCTACCATCTTTTCTCTTTCCTTGAAATGCCTCTTGATTGAGCAGCATCTGCTTCTTTTTGAAAACTTCTCTTTTTACATCTCCTTTCCATGTGCTTTTCCAGCAAAGACATGAAAGCAAAAGAATGCATATGCACAGTGAAAAGATGGCCTGAGTGGTTGCAGCAAATAAAGAAAGTAGAAGCTCCAGCTAAAAGCTTTAAGAAATCATGTCTAT
Organism: Grayia smithii; assembly: GCA_032468115.1. Lineage (NCBI taxonomy): Eukaryota > Metazoa > Chordata > Lepidosauria > Squamata > Grayiidae > Grayia > Grayia smithii. The sequence continues at coordinate 152,775 of JANHFM010000994.1, forward strand.
TCAGTATCATCATGAGCAAACAGCAAGACTCAAAAAGAGATTTCTAATGGAAGTAGATGAATTAAGCAGAAATGTTCCTTGATACAGAAATTTAATAGAATGACTACAGAAAGAATCTGACCCCAGTTCATGCAGAGATTCTGCAAAATTTAGTAGTCACATTTTCACTATATACTTGTAAAATATGGTTCATGGTTTTCTAATATTTTTGTTCTAGTGGATCTTCATGTTCTGTGCAGTTTAGGATGAAATACCAATAAAATCTCCCTTTTTACGACCCTGTAATTCTTTAATTTGGGGTAGAGTCAGGGCAACTGAATGGAGCTGAGCATTTACTAGCCGGATGCCTTTCCTGATGCCATGTGGAGTTTGCAGCAGATATTTTGCTTTGCACCCTAGGAAAGAAACATCTGCTGCTACCTAGGATTCCAACCTTCCAAGTAGGAGGTGAGGCTCTTCACCTCTAGGCCACCATGCTACTTCCATGATGATATATCAATATACTGCAATATCCTCTTTTGAAAATGTCTTTCAATTTTTCATTTGTACAAGTTGATTTAATTGCTCTAGAAAGTGATTTTCTTTAAACAACATCTACCTGAATTTGAGTAGTTCACTCTATTTAATTGTTCATTTGTTTATTTATTAAATGTATTATTTGCCAAATATTTGTAATATGTATTAAGTAAGTAATGGAATTACATGTAATATATAATTAAGTAATTTAAAAAATAAAGTAAATGTTTAAATACTGTAACATTTGAAATTCCAAATATGTTTGTCTTTCAGATGAAAAATAATAAATAATCTGAACATTCCTAGCAAGAAAGCTGCTAAGACCTAAAAATGCATCGCTTCAAAAGAGCTTTGGGAAACGTTAGGAAAAATCTACAAAATATAGATTATTATCAACAAATTCCTCTTGGAGATCCTGATTCCCATATGGGTAACCACTATGGAATGTGCTATTTTGGATAATTTTGGATTACCTAAATAAATAAATCTCCCTCTGACCCTCAAGGTATATTCCTCTCTTAAGGAATATAAGCAGTATATTACCCTTTTGCAAACAGAGCACTTTCCAAGCGCATATACATTAGCTATCAGAATTCTCCAATCAGCATTAGAATTCTGGGAATTGAAATCCATACCTCTGAAGAGTATCAAGATTGGCAGAGACTGCAGTAAAGTTTCTCGGTTAATTAATGGTCGAATAAAGGAGCACATATCTGACACTATAATGCTTTGCAAGTAATATACTAAATATGAACAAGATCTCCTTGTAGATTAAGCCAAGCTTGAATGTTCTACAGATAACCCTTGATTGGGGTTCTGACAATTCAACTACAAAAAGTCTTAGTTATAGATTTCTACGAGTTAAACTAAAGATTTTTTTTATTGGCTTTGCTCAATGTATGTTTGTTAAATTGGGGTGAGGTGAAGTGAGGTTAGATAAGCAGTAATAACTGAAGAGGCTATTTCCCAGAGTCACTGTGGAACTGTGGGGCAATCTTAAACAACTTCTTCCAAATTGGGTTTCTACTGATGGAGAAACAGACAGGGTCTTTTTACAAAGATACAAACTCAATTGCAGGAAATACGACTTCAGCAACAGAGTGGTCAACTCCTGGAATGCACTACCTGACTCTGTGGTTTCTTCCCCAAATCCCCAAAACTTTAAATTTAGACTGTCTACTGTTGACCTCACCCCATTCCTAAGAGGCCTGTAAGAGGCATGCATAAGAGCACCTGCGTGCCTACCGCCCCTGTCCTAATATTCATTTTTACTCTTATTCTTTTCATGTATTCTAATTATGTTTATGCTTTTACTTGTTATCTTATATATGCTTGACAAAATAAATAAAGTAAACTAAACTAAACTAAACTAAAATGTTCATTCTACCTTCAAGTCAAGTAAAATCCATCCTGCCTAAATTCTGATATGACTTAAAATTGAGTTTACTTTGCATTCTGCCAACTACATCTATATTGATACGGTTGTGATGTTTGGCCATTTCAGTCCTAATAGAAAAATCTCTTTCTTTACCAAGAATATGCCTGGATTTTTATTTTTATTTTGTTCTTCTTTCTCAAACACAAGCAACATGTCTCTTTGATTATTGCTTATTACAAAGTGGCTAAGGACAACCAGTCTAACAGCCTGTTCCTGTCTCTGAACACTTTCCAGAATATCCTTTGCTTCATTTCCTGGAATTTAAACTAATTTTGCCAGCTGGGTAACAATGAACCAGCCACTTTCTTTCAGTCCAACTCACTTCAGAGCATTGTTGTAGTGGGGAAAATAGGAGAAAGGAGTATTAGATATGTTCACTGCCTTGATTTGTTTAAATAACAGGACAACATAACATAACAAGCACGATGTATCATAACAATTGGAATTTTATTTCAAGTCCATTGAGTGTGTTTGCTTTTTTGTACATTTGATCAAATTAAATTTGCTTTCCCAATTAGACCTGTCTGTGAGATGACTCCTAACACACAACAGTTTAAAAAGTAATTGTTTTCTGTGATCAGTATTTTGATTTCTTGGAATAACCATAGTATTAAGTTTGTGCAAACATCAAGGACAAATTGGAGGTACAGTTTAGGGGAGAGGAGAATATTTACAATATGTTGATGAAATTTGGAAGCCTTATATTTATTATGTAACTGTCTACTGAAGAAAAATTAACCTAATACACATTAGCTATGGAAAACAGTCTTGTATCTCACCAGTTTCTAGAGTAGACAGAATAGAATCAATTGTTTTAAACAATGAAATGTTACCTGTTAAGAGTCTACTCTTCTGAAACCACATGGATACATATGTTTGAGCTTTTTTCTGTCTTACAATTGGTAGCACAACTAAAAAATAACATTTAAGCTACTCCCAAAACAAAATAAAACTCAACAGGCAGAATAAGATTGTCTTAAATTAGAAAGATTGGCCATCCAGCCCAGAATCATCTCTTCTAATTGCAAACCACTTTCTCTGTCTCTCTCCCATCTTCTGGCACCTTTTTGATCTAGAGATGAAGTCTCTATTATGCAACCTGGATGACAAATACATAGTCTGTCACTTGGCTAGGATGCCTCTTTAATGGAAGCTTCTTCCACATAAACCACTTATATGGCTCTTCAAAGCTTGGGGAAAAATCCCAATTCTTCTATGATGTTTTAAAATGATCTGCTTCTGTAATTTATATTTAAAGTACTTTATTTTTCACTGAGGGTCTTCAATATTTTTTGTGGTTCTTCAGTATATCTGGAAGGCAATCTACTTTACATGTTAGGCACTTCAAAGAGTAGTGGAGGTGGATAAAAGTTGTTAACATGTATATTTATAAACAAATGTTGGTTTTCTTTCAAGTCACTTAGGTGCATAGTCTTTATTATTGCATGCTTCACATTAAGTCTTAGACAGCTTATATCATCTTTGACAACCTGCTGTAGCCCATGGCTGTTTAGCATCCTGCCATATAGCTACCCGGAAACCCCAATAGACCTGCTGTTCTGGTTAACTGATAAGTAAAAGCTGTGAGTAGGAGGAAGCTTAATTTCCCACAGCAAGATTTTTCTCAAAGGAGAAAGGTGTGGGCTGCTAAGCACAGGCATAATCTTTAAAAAATGACTTATGGCATGAAAAATGAAACTTTGGGGAAGGAGAAAGAGAGAGGTGTAATGGTTGACAAACTAAGATGAATGTAGTCAGCATTGGCTGTAAAAAGTTTGATGACTATTTCCAGGAATTGGCCAGGGAAAGACTCTAAATTAGACAAATCAGGATCAAGGAGTCTTAGCACAAGACCCAATGAAGAAAGGAGAACCTGAGAGATAAACACCAAGAGCCTTGGTGGCGCACTTAGCTAGTGCACTTCTAAGTGGTTACACTTAGCTCCTGCTGACTGCAATTAGTGCAAGTTCGAATCTCACCAGGCTCAAGGTTGACTCAGCCTTCCATCCTTTCGAGGTAGGTAAACTGAGGACAGATTGTTGGGGTCAATAAGCTGACTTTGTAAAAATGCCGTGGGGGGGAGGGGGGGCAAAAGCCCTAATAAGCAGGCATATACAAGAAATGAAGGCATTGCTAAGCTCATTGATTTGTGCTTGAGATTGTAAGCCACCCTGAGTCTCCAGAGAAAGGCGGGATATAAGTTGAAATAAAATAAATAAAAATAAATAAATAAATCTGTGAGATGGTCTCCATACAGGAGAGTGAAGATGTAAATTGGAGATACTAAGTTCTACAACCTCAGCAGGTATAATTAGTTGTTTTATATTTCTAAGTGGAAATTAGGTATGGAACATATAAGTAGCTGCATTTATTTTGGGATAGCAGTCTAGACTACGTACTTAAGAAATTAGAGTTGGCCAGATGCAGGAAGTTTCAGAAAACTAAAAAAAAAAAAAGAAGCCTTTATTTTAGAATGATTTACCAGTTGAAAACAGCTCAAACCTTGATTCATTGCTTCCATCTTTTCTTCTGCTGCTTATCCATCACATATGTGAAAGGAACAGAGAGGGAAGTTTGAGCTCATCTAGTTGTAAATATCACTTGCAAAGGAATGATGGCTAAAAGAAAAATAGAAATCTGTTTTGTTTTATGCTGTTATAAGAGAGAGAAAGAAAGACAGAGAGCATGTAGTATTTAATGCTTTGTGTCTTGTCTCAAATCTTATATGCAAGTGCCTACAGCATCTTTATAAAATTAAACTTTATGAAAATGGCATAATTCTTCCCTATTCAGATCTAAAGTTCCCAAATTTCTCAGTGAAGCAATCTGTGTGTGTGTGTGTGTGTGTGTGTGTGTGTGTGTGCACATGCGCACATGTGCACTATCAAATATTGGTGGAGGACCAAAAGCAGTGATCATGGCCCAAAGTTCACAACTAGAAGCAAAGAATTAGAATGTTTATATTCCTACTTCATAATTGTATAATTAAGGTGCTTTAGATCTTCTCAACAGATGTGCACAATCTTCAATCAGCCATCCAGAAGGTTCAACAATGCACCGAATCATGAGCCCATAGTACTATAGTTTGCACTTGCCTGCAAGCTACATTTAATGAAAGCCATGCCATACCCCAATTCTTCCTTTGTTTTATTTTGTCTGGTTTTGTTTTTTTCACTTCCAAGATATTGGCAATCATTCCTAAGTCTATTTTTTAAAAGTATCCCCTATAAAAACATAGACCATTATTGAGCAGTCCCCCTGCAGCAGCTTGTGACAGTTTTACTGCCATTTTTGTTATCTCACGGGAGGACACAGCTGCATTCCCCAATTGAAATTCAGTTGTAGATTGAGCAACAGAAAGAAAAATACATCCTTTTCTAAGCATAAGGGCTGTCCAGGTGGGATGATAACTGAATTATCTGAATTTACACCTGCATGATCAATGAGAAGGAACAACTAGAACTTTATGTGTCCCCCAAAATAGGTTCCTTAGTTAGATGCAGAGACACCAGACTTGCACTTTGGCTCCCCATTCTCTTCCTCATATGGGCTTCTTATAGTCAATTTGCGATACTTCTAGAGGTTGGGTGACAAATTATCAGGTTTTATGGAAAGGTGGCTTTTCTACTTTCAGAGGTCATGGCAAACTTGGAGATTTCTGTCTCATACACAGATGTTTTCATACTAAAGTCTCTTTCTGTTTTTAGTCTAAATGCTTTTCTGTCATATTGGCCATACACACAGCTTCTATATGATTATAATGTACTGGGCTAATGGTTCTGTTAATGATCAGAAATAATATTCATTTTCTTAATAGGAATAAGAATCCATACTGTATGATTGTAGGAGTTTGCTTGATGCCTAAATGCAAAACCACAATAGTGTGTTGCTGGAATTTCCCCCCCTCATTCAGGACCATGGGCAGTACTCCATGTATTCATAAATCATTAATATATTTACAAATATTCACAAGTCAAATAAGATTATATTGTCTTTCATTATAATATAATTTCTAAAAGCAATCTCCACCTTTAATTTGCTTTCCCACTGATACAATATTTTATGTATAACTATTCTTATTTATTATGGGACTGAGAGCTTTGATGCAGATATAAATTTTCCCTGGTCGTTTCTCATATCACTAATTTCATTGAATAATGTATTCATATACAGTATCTTTTCATACCTTGTTTTAATTTTAAAATTAATGGGAAGCTACTGGATAGTCAAAGACTATGAGGCCCAGGGGACACTAACCAATAATCCAAACTGGGATAGATACGTTTACTGTTGAAACAGTAAATCTTCGAACCTGCAAAATTATTCCTTTTCTATGTTTTCATTAACTTAATTTGTTTATCCCATCTTATCCAAAAGCTTTCAGGAGCTCATATGAGTAATATATTTCTCTTCTGATTGACTTTCTTCTGGGTAACATGGCAAATACCACTGGTTCTATTCTTTCTATTCTGGCAAAATAACTAACTGCTGCAGTAACTCTCTAAAATGTTGTAGGCTGTGATGTGGGAGATCATCACATAAACTGCCAAAACAGAATCTGTTCCAGCACAAAGAGGGATATGACTAACAATGTCCACTACCATCCATCTTATAATATTTCTAAATTAAAACACCAAATATCAAAAGATATAAATTTGGAGGAAAAGTTTACAACAGGGTGCTTCTGAGGAAGCTATATATGAAAACAGATGAGATATTTTCACTATTTATAAAATGAGAAAACAAAACTTTGACAAAAGCGGCCGGTGATTGAATACATGTGATGCTGACGTATATTAGACATGGTCCATCTGTAAAGCCCTACCTGACATGCTCTTATAAATCTTTGTTTACCTGCCTAAGTTATATCAGATGATATATCCTTCACAATCGCTTTTCCATTATCTTGCCAAAGCAGGCATTCAATCTAATACATAATATATGTCAATAAAGTGAACATTTATAATACAGATGTTCAATTTGTTGCCATATTTATCACAGAGATGTTCACAATCTGGAAATAGAGATGAGACTGATTTTTCTGCATATTTCTGGGTTCATTTTTGTTTAAATGAAAGAATAGATGGGATGAAGATATAATTCTATCATACATTTTACAGTTTGAATAAAGTTTATGGGTGGTTCTACTATGCCACCCAGTTAACAAACCGGTTCTTTAGCTCTCATAGCCTAAGTGCTAAATGTTTAGTTTACAGGAGAAGGCAAAACTGAATAAGTTGAAATTTAGATTTCAAATAAATATTAGTACACTCTTCCTAAAAGAATAAAAGTTTCTAATAATAAAACTGTTTGTCATAGAAGGATAGGTTGTTCTTCAGTGGAAGTATTTATGGATAGACCACACAGCTTTTAGTAAGAATACTTAATAATACTTAATATTTATTATCGTTATGGCTAAAAGAACAGTAAACATATTTTTAAAAGAATTAGAAACATTGCACATTATCTACCCAAGTAGTATGGCTGTAGCATTATTTTTATCCTTCTTACTGCCCTCTCCTATTGGTATGATTATCATTATTCTGTTGTTTTGCATGTACACTGAGAGCTTCCACAACAGAGACAAATTTCTTGCATGTCTAATCACATTTGGACAAATAAAGGTCTATCCTATCCTATCCTATCCTATCCTATCCTTATTCCTATTCCTATTCCTATTCCTATTTTTACTCTACTCAACGTTTTGTATTATTTACATAGAGAGACACAGAGGCTACAAGACTGATGGATTGGGTTGCTGAATGGGTTCCTGCTTCACATAGATTCTGAACTAATATAGTGAAGTGGCTATTAATTGGTGGAATAATCTGCTCTTACAGCAAATTTAGTTACATTTGAAATTGTTCTTGAATTGTGATCAGACAAGAGATGTTGAATATAGAACATATCGGGATGACTGTGAAAGTTTGAATGTGGACACTAATAGCTTTCCTAAGGATTCTCTATGGAAAAAGCAATGTAAAAGGAAGTTGAGCAAAGTGCCACAAGGTTAGCTTCCCCTGTATATAAGACTACTTAGATCATTCTTAGATTGACCCTTCAAAACCTTCCCAGTACAAAATTCTACATAGATTAATCAATCTGTGCAGAGCATCCCTATTCTTTCTCACACATCACCTTGATATGGACTGAATTTGAAAGAATGTCTCTATTTGGGAAAAAAAGATGCTCTATATTAACAGTGCAAATTGATAGTTTTCTTGGCTCCAGATCAGGACCTTTCTTCACTTCTAGTCCCAGAGAAAGTTAATTTCATTCCTACTGCCTAGAATCACTGCACATTGGTTGACATATAAGTTTAATAAATTATTATTACTGGATATCAGATGCAATTCTAACCCCCTTTTTTTTGTAGAATTACTGCCTCCCATTTGAGCATAGCTTGGCTTCCTGCTTCTTCTGGTACTTACCTCAACAAAACCACATCACTATTTCCAGTTTCCATCTTGCTTGTATCTTCCAGCAACCTTTCCAAATGATCTTTTCTGTTGGGTGTTTCCTACGTGACCTCCTTCATTTCCCATCCTCCAGTATTTTCCTTAGCATTGGACCAATTATTGCCAGCAACAGCAGGGCTAACGAGTATGTGATAGGCCTGGGAAATTTTTTCCCTTTCTTCATTCCCTTGAAGCTTGGATTTTCCAGTTAATATGAAGTTTTCCTCTAGTCTGCTCAGAATTTATATATATATATATATATATATATATATATATATATATATATATACCTTGCTCAAGTGTGTGACATTTTGCTAATTCAAGCAATTGCTGAACATTGTTTTGTAATGGACTATCACTGTCACCAGTACAAACTGAGGATAGACTGTCATGTTTTATTCATTTTATTTGAATGGATTGCATAGTTATACTGGAAACCCTTTGTAGGCAGAAATGTTTAGCTTATGATACATCCAGCAGTGAATCAAGAGTCAATTCATCTTGAAATATTTTGTTTCCTTTAATATTGACCCTGATTTCAGACATAATGTAATTGTACCTAGTTTTCTGATATCAATTTCCCAATGCATAGTTTGGTCACCTTTTTCTACTTACCTTTCTGTTACAGTCATTATAGCTCATCTCTCAGTTATATAGTTGGATTATCCTTGAATGAATGTCACCAGCCATCTCTCCTAAATACTTTTAACCTATAAGAGCTTTTCATTTGCATTGGTCATAACCATTTCACAAATGAATGTAAATATACATGTCCCAGGATAATGTTGCAGGATACAGTCTAAATCAGTCATCGGAACAAAAGGTTTGTTCTTCCAAGCTTTTGGGCTTGTTTTGGAGTCCATCATCAGGGAAATTCTCTCTCTCCAAAATATGTGCACTGAGCTGTTCTACGTGTTGTATATATTCTATGTATACAACACGTAGAACAACAAGAGAAGAAACTTTTGGATAGAAACTAATCAAGGAGATAAGTAACCTGGAATTAAGGAGAAACTTCCTAACAGTGAGGACAATTAACCTGTGGAACAGCTTGCCTTTAGAAGTTGTGGGTGCTTCACAGGGGTGAAATCTAAAAATTTTTGCTACCGGATCGGTGGGCGTGGCTTAAATGTGGGTGTGGCTTGGTGGTCAGGTGACTGGGTGGGCGTGGCTT
>JANHFM010000994.1:167721-184117 GCA_032468115.1 Grayia smithii
TAACAGAAGAGCCGGGGTTGCAGGAGCAGAGAGATGGGCGCCCCCCCCTTCTCTCACCCCACTTAGGCGACCCCTGTGAAAGGGTCATTCGATCCCCCAAAGGGGTCCCGACCCACAGGTTGCGAACCACTGTAATAGAGGGAAGAAAGGGGACACACTGGATTCTGCATAGTTGAGCCTAATCCCCTAGGTCGGGGTGTCAAACTCAATTTCATTGAGGGCCGCATCAGGGCTGTGGTTGACCTCGGGGGTTGACTTCTGACTCCCTTTGGTGCAATAGAATAAGATAGGGCAAAAGCATCAAATCTCAACTTTTTAAATAGTAATATAAACCAGCCATTTCTATAACAACAAGCCCATCTAGTTGACAAAACACAGAAATGAGAGTTTTCTTTTTTTTCCATCTCAAGCACAAAGTCCAGAAGCGGTTTCCAAGTAGAAACAAAAGTAATTATGGTTTTTTTCTTTGATCAAAGCAGTCAATTTAGCCATCTCTGCTAACTCCATAAAATTTTGCAGCCATTCGTCCATTGTGGGAATCAACACTCTCCCTGAAAGCTCTTGAAGCCACTTGGGGGGGTTTAATCTGTGCCTCAGGGTCACCTGAATCAGGATGCCGTTGCTTGTGGAATCTTCTTGGATAGAAAACTATCCAAGACAAGTCAAATATCAAGTCATATTTGAGACAACAATGACCTGGATGACTGAGAATCTCCACAGACATTCCTAGAGGGACGTTCCTAGATTTGGCTCACTTACCGGAACTGCAGTTCCCGTTTTTCCGCCACTAGTTTCCGCCGAGCCTCTTCCCTCTTCTCCCTCAGCTCCTTGGCTCTCATTCTCATGCTATTCTGACGACTTTCATTGGTTTCTTCCTGCGATTCCATTTCGGCAATGAAGCCCTTCTCTTCAGCTTCCAGGAGATCCCGAAGTCTGAAAAGAGACAGACGCAATTGGGCTTTTCTTGAAATCAAGCTATAAAGATTTTACACACGTTTAGCTGTAAGATTTTAAGCTGTAAGAACACCAAGTACAAGCTGGGCTGGTACAAGCTGACCTCGTAGACAACCCCCACTCTGTCAAGGACGTAGGAGTACTCATCTCAAATGATCTACGCCTCAGAGCGTTGTAAAAGGATTGCCAAGAAGGCATTAAGAGTTGTTAACCTAATTTTGTGAAGTTTCTTCTCCGGTAATATCGAATTGTTAACTAGGGCATGCAAAACCTTTGCCAGACCAATTCTCGAATACAGCTAATCTGCCTGGAATCCACACTTTATATCTGACATTAATACAATTGAGTGGAGTCCAGAAGTATTTCATAAGAAATACTTGAGTATTTCATGAGTACTCCACTCCTCTGCTCACAATAGAATACCTTATGCCACCAGGCTTGAAATTTTGGGCTTAGACAACCTGCAACTATGCCACCTATGGTCTGACCTAAGTATAGTATACAAAATTGTCTGTCAATGACTACTTCAGCTTTAACCACAACACAGGCAAACAATAGATACAAACTCAAGGTAAATTGCTCCAAACTTGATTGCAGAAAATACGACTTCAGCAACAGAGTGGTCAATGCCTGAAATGCTCTACTGACTCCATTTTTACGTCCTCAAACCTGCATAGCTTCAACCGTGGACCTCACCCCATTCCTAAGAGGTCCATAAGGAGGCATGCATAAGCACACCAGCGTGCCTACCGTCCATGTTCCATGTTCCAGTGTCTCTGGGACACAGTAACCATCATAAAACCATGTCAGTTGTCAAGCACCCAAATGTAAATCACACAACCATGGGGATGGTACAATAGTAGTAAGTGTGAAAAATGGTCCCAAGTCACTTTTTGAAGTGTTGTAACTTCGAACGGTCACTAAACAAACTGTTGTAAGTCAAGGACTACCTGTATTGCTTAGACAGCAAGAAGTTTTGTGTCAGTTTTTCTCTCCTCAGGCTTTGTTGGCAAAAATCAAAACCCACAAACCCCCTCATTGAAATCTTAATTCTTCTTCTTTACCTGTCTTTCCTCTCTTCTGCACCCGCCAGATAAGCCTGTATTTCCACGCCGATTCTCTTCTGAACCTCCCGGTGATGTCGTTTCCGTTCGCTGATCTCCTCCATTTTACCCTTAATGATCCCAATCTCATGGGTTCTGGCATAGCGGGCATACTCATGGCGCTTTGCTTCCTGAGCCCTCCAATTAAAGAGCTGCTTCTGGCTATCCTCCGCTGTATTGGGCAACACAGCTCTCTGCGGGAAGAGACACGATTTAATTGAAGCGTCCGGCCACAATTGCAGAAGAGAAGAAAGGGGGCTGCCCTAGGGGTGAAATCCAGCAGGTTCTGACAGGTTCTGGAGAACCAGTAATGGAAATTTTGAGTTCGGAGAACTCGCTGGCCCCAGAGTAGGGTGGGAATGGAGTTTTTGCAATATCCTTCTGCCAGGATTGGGGAGGGAATGGGGATTTTGCAATATCCTTCCCCTGGAGTGGGGTGGGAATGGAGATTTTGCAGTATCCTTCCCCTCCATGCCCACCAAGCCACGCCCACCAAACCACACCAAGCCACACCCACAGAACCGGTAGTAAAAAAAATTGGATTTCACCACTGGTTTGCACAGATATGGATATTGAAGAGTTCTTAATGGCCAGAAATATATCTTATGATGAAAAAAACCATTTGCAAAATTTAGGTGCCCTGGGAAAAGGGCATAAAAGCTTGTAATTGACAACCACAATTGAGTCCAAAATTGTAATTGAGTCCAAAATTGTAATTGACGACCACAATTGAGTCCAAAATTTCTGCTGCTATGTGAGACATTTGTTAAGCGGGTTTTGCTTATTTTACAACTTTTCTTGCCCAGTTAAGTGAATTGCTGCAATTGTTAAATTAGTCACATGGTTGTTAAGTGAATCTGGCTTCCCCGTTGACTTTGCTTGTCGGAAGGTTGCCATTACATGACCCCAGGACACCTGAGCTGTCATAAGTATGAGCCAGTTGACAAGGCTCTCAAATTTGATCCATGACCTCAGGGATGCTGCAATGGTCATAAGTGTGAAAAATAGTCATAAGTCACTTCTTTTCAGCATGTTGTAACTTCGAACGGTCAGTAAATGAACTGTCAAGGACTACCTACAGTATATTAGGAAGTATATATGTGTGTGTTTGTGTGTCGATGTGTGTGGAATATTTTTGTCCCAATAAGCTAAATGGATAGAGAAACAGAGCCCAATCAATCTCCCTGATTAAATGAGAAACAAAGAGAATGGAATACAATTGCTCGTCCTTCGATAGCAGCATAACCTGCTGCTAGATTCCAGGCCCACCTCAGCTACCAGCCAAATGCTAGAATTGTCTGTGCTACTAGCTTAAGAATTTTGGGCTTCTCTTCCAGCCTTTTGTGGCACAGCAGGGAAGCGTTAAGCATTTCAGGTTTCCAGCTGGAGGAAGAAGAGGAAATTATAGCCATCTAGAAAAGTGGAGTCCAATCGTTTTACGAAAGGGGGAACAATGGAAAGAGTGAAAGGGGAAAAAATTCCCTGCTGGGAGATAATGGCACTCTGAACGAAATTGCATCACCTACACATTGAAGTCAAGTTGACTTTTTTTTTCAGTGGAATTCGGACAGGAGGTATCATTACTTGCTTTGTAAAGGCTTTAGCAGCATAACGCAGGCAACATTTTGCACAGAAACTTCCTCCTTTGCAGGAAGTTTCTAATGGCTGGAAATGCAAGTTTCATGCACTGATACCTTCTCCAGCAACTGCGCCATCTGCCCATGCACACGCTTCACGCTGGTTGTCTCATGCGCATGCGCAACCAGAAGACTGCCAAAGACCATCTGGGTCCCCGGAACTGCATGCATCCGCAGGTGCAGGTAAGTGCGGCGATGGCTCGCGTGCCAGGGGAAATGGCGTGCCATAGGTTCACCAACATGGAGTTCTGGGTAAAATGGGGAGAGTTCTCTATTCAAAATGGGGACAATTGTGGAACATACCTAATTTTTCGAAGTATAAGACCACCTTTTTACCCCCCAAAAGGGGGTGAAAATCTGAGTGCGTCTTATACACCGAATGTATAACCTTTGATGGGGCGAGGGGGGGCACTTGCTGCGACGGCGGCAGGAACAGCAGCAATGGCGACAACAGACAGCCGCCGCCAGAAAGCCCAAACTGCCCCCCCCCATCGCTGCTGCTTCTGCTTCCACCGAATAGGCTGTTAAAAAAATGCTTTTAAAAGTACCAGTAAAATGCAAGGCTCCAAGGATCACGGGGCTCAGCTATGATTGACAGCTGAGCCCTGCGATCCTGGGAGCCTTGCTTTTTAAAAGCATTTTTTTACAACCTATTTGGCTTTTAAAAGTAAAAAGAAAGTCTCTGACAATCAGGTAACTCAGCTGTTGCTCAAACTCAAGTTTGAGGGCCCTTGCCCTAACCCAGAGGTCTTCAAATAATTATTATGCTATACTGGTATTTTATTAAATAATATTTTACTACACCATTTAGTTCAGAATACTTTTTTCCTTGTTTTCAACTTCTAAAATCTAGGTGCATCTTATATTCCGGTGCATCTTATACTCCGAAAAAAATGGTACTCAAAATTTCTGCTACTGGTTCTCCAGCACTGGTCAGAAACTGATGAATGCCACCTCTGATTGGACTCTAAAAACTATAGATTCTGTGCAATGGACTAATGATATTTTCTTTCCTATGGTAGTATAAGCCTGTCACTAATATCTGTGATCTCTGGATGGACTTTGACTATTTCATCTGGCAAGGAATTGCTCATGTTTAGGGTTTTTTTTTTCTTCATAGCCTGGAGATCAAAGAAGTCTAATGTTCTCTAAAATGTTGGGCTGTGTGTGATTCCTATACCTGCACAGGTTTTTTTCACTATTCAAAGCCATTAATTAGAACCTTGAAGTTTGATTAACCTAACAATACCTCTTTAAATAATAAAAGTTTGTCACACAGAAGGCTAACATTTTATTTTTCTCCTCCCAAAGACAGGTTACAGAATAATGGTTTTAATTTATAAAGATTCCAGATAAATTTTATCAGAAAAATATAAAATATATAAAGTAATATTTCTAGGGGAATCTATGCTCCAAAATAATAATTGACTACATTTTATTGGATGTGTTTAACAAGAAGCTGGACAACTGTTTATCAGAGATGTTTCAATTTGAATGCCAGCATGAAGCAGGAAATTAGATCCTACATCTTAAATGGTTCTTCCAATGCCATAATTTTGTGATACCTGATTGAAGTGAGGCCTTTGTACATCTGTCTATAATTTTCTAAGCTTGCAACTTTATGATTTCACATACTAGAATGTCATTTTATATAATAACTCAATTTTAAATATAAACTTGTCTCAAGATTTTAAGTTTACTGTACTATGCTGTCTTTATGTAACTATTAAAGTCTACAAAGAGGGTAAGTAATTAACATATTTTGATTTTAAAAAAATGTTAATGCAATATCATAAATATCATATTTCAAATACTGCGTTTTTATTTGTTTCAGTGAAATTTCATAAGCAATATAGAACCTAAACCAAACACTGTATGATATACATTTAATCTGCTATCTATTTTGAAAAAGATCCATCAGTTCAATAGGAACATATCTATTTCACTAATTATATGGTTCTCTTGTTCCCAGACTTTATTAGTGAATACATTATAACAAGGAGGAGTTAGAATTCAATATGTTAAGTTAACAAAGGTAATAAGGTAATCATTAGACTGACAGAATTTTGCTATTAGTGAGAAGTAAACTACATTACTCAATTTGTAGAAGAATTAAAAAACTTGCTACCAAAGTCAGAAAGTCATATGTTACAAATGACACATACAAAAAAAAAGAAAAGAAAGATCAAGACTGCTAAGCACTTAACAGTTAATAGGAGTTCTTAGATAGAAATACAGTTAATATGACACCCACTATCACATCAATATTTTGAAAAAGGTGCTTTAATCAAATGAGTGATGAATGGACAAAGCTTTCTAATGTTCAATGCCACCACTGAATTCTACAAAGGATTATTTTGGGAGATCTTATGTAATAAGGAAGGAATGCATGGAGATAATGTTCTGATTTATGTTAGGACTCTGAATATTATTTTCTACAACTGGTGGGTTTGATATATTTCTACCATTTGCTGTAATTGCTGTGCCATTTGTGCTAATTTTACTATTACCACAAGCTACAGTTTTAGATTATTTATTGTTGTTTTTAAAATATGTGAGCTGCCCCGAGTCCTTCGGAAGAAGGGCAGCATATAAATTCAATAAAATAAATAAATAAACAGTTATCAAACAAGGTAGTCATATCCCCATGGATCTTAGGTTTTCAGTAGTACATTATTCAAACATTAAATCATTCATTTTTAAGTGTCCCAAACAAACCTTCAACTCTTTTCCTACTCTTTTTGCTTTCACATATATTTGACTTAAAATTATTTGCTTTGGCTTTTCATACTTTGAGTAGTTTACAGGTCTGTTGAGGTTAAGTGATATTTTGGGTAGATTGAAACGAATTGCCTATGGTCAAAAATAGAAAATAGTTGAACAATACAAGAACAGAGCTTGTAGTTTTATACCCTCAGCCCTGTTTTGGTTGACACAAGCCCTCTTGGATAAAGGAACCTGGGCAACCTTCTGTAGGGACATGCAGGGACATGCTCAGCACCGGGGAGGCTGTTTGGTTTTTTTGCAGTTGAAGGCTGAGTGTGTTGTAGGTCCAGAGAGAATGCATAGGGTGAAGTCTTGCCTGGTTATCTAGGAAAAATTTGGATCTGTTGGGCCTGAGGAATTGACAGTGTCTTAGGACTGTGAGCTGAGTCACCTGATTTTTAGATCCATGATCCAGTTGTAAAAGAAAATCCTTATTCATTGCCAACATTGGATCCTAGCAATATAAATATAGACTCTACACTGCCATAGTAATGGAAAATCAAATAGATCAAATATGAATAGAAGAGAGAAGAACAATCCAGTCAGTTTGGACACTTCCATGTGTTGGAACAAACCATAAATTATTGGTGTCAAATATATGGATTAAATTAAAAAAATTAAAGAGAGCAGATACACCAGTAAAAGTTGACCTGGATGACTTGCAGTTAGAAAACAAAATTAATGGAAGGAATATATTAAGTATGCTTAATTTATGTGAAAAAGAATCTGAGGAGAAAATAAACAATGTATTCCTCAAATTTCAGAGTAGAAACTACAGTTCAGAAGACATATTGCAATGGTCAGAGAAACCAGAGAATAAAAGCTCCAGTAAAGTGAAAGGATTTATGATAAGTGAACTCAAACTTCTAATACTAGATATAAAAATACAAGGAAAATAATCTTAATTGAAAATATGAACATTTAAAAGAAAGTAACAGGAAACTGAGAATGACAAAAGGAATAAGACAATGGTTTTAAGATTAGAGAAATCAAATTTATAAAGTTATATCTACTTAAAATCACAGAAAACATTTAATAGAGGTAAACGAGGTTAATGGAAGATGGAAAGAGTATACTGAAACACTGGAAATAAGATTATAGAATATCAGAAATATTTGGAGAGAAAGAATATATATAGGAATAACTGCGGTGAAAAGTGAAATACAGTACGATAGGCAAGAAACTAGCTGTCAAATACAAAAGAAACAGGTGCAAAGTACCCTCTGAACTAAAGATATAGGAGAAGAAGCAGTTAAAAGATAAACATTCTATGTCAAACAAAAATGAAATAAAAGTGTGCAGCTTAAAGTTTGAAAAAGATAAATATGTCTACATTGAATAAAGTGGCTTATCACATTTATATCTTGTATATCTGTACTGAATAAAGGGTTGAAAGGGAAATCACAAAACTATTATACTAATAACAAAAATATATTTATGACATTACAGAGAAGAATAATAGAGTTATACATGGAAATCCCAAGTGAATGGGAAAAGGAAACAGGAAGAAAATTAAGCAGTTAAAATAACATAACTGGGAGAATGAGAAAATATAAGGAAGAGTTTACTTTTGCCTTATTGACCAGGGCATATGGATCCTGCAGAATGGGAAACATAAAGCTAATTATTTATTATTATTCTTTTTACAATTAAGAAGCAGCTACTATAAAAGTTGGGTTTGGAGAAAGGGTGCTTAGAATATAGAAACACATGAAATGAGGATGCATATTCTTGGTGGTACAGTGGTTAGAGGGCAGTACTGCAGGCTATTTCTCCTGCCTGCTGGCTGCCTGAAATTTGGCAGTTCAAATCTCACAAAACTCAAGGTTGAATCAGCCTTTCAGCCTTCTGAGGCGGGTAAAATGAAGGAGCCAGATTTTGGGGGGCAATATGCTGACTCTGTAAACTGCTTAGAGAGGGCTGTAAAGCACTGTAAAGCAGTATATAAGTCTAAGTGCTATTGCTATATTCTCTGAATCTGTTTAATTTGCACAACAAATACAAATAGGGACAAGAGATGACAAGTAAAAATTAAAAAATGGAATTGAAATGCTAACTATATATAAACAGTATATAACATCACTCTAGATGAGATGGGTGGCACACAAATCTAATAAATAAAATAAGAAAATTAGCAAATGGTAATTTAAGACAGCTCACTTTGAAAACAAATTAAAACGTGGGATAATGTTAAATGCTAAAGAGACAAAGGCAATGTCAACAAACGTAATTAGTGAATTTACAATTAACAAGATAATGAAGATGAAAGTTTTATTCTCCTGAGCTCAGGTGTAGATAAATATGGACAGCTTGTTAAAGAGGAAATAAATCATAGAGAAGAAGACAATGGCAAATTTAGAGAAGATCACTAAAGTCAAGGATGAAAGGCTTGCATTGTTTGGATCCAAAGTTGAAACAGTGCTTCAAAGCAGTACCTTTATTGGGTTTGCACAATAGCTTCTTATTCCTAGCAAAATACGTCTTTGAGTTAAGGAAGTACAAAGGAGATGGCAACAGATTATAATACAAACCAATCACTTTCTTAAAGCTTCTCTCTAACTTAAACATATATTTTCCAGGGCTATATAGCTACTATGCCGAGCAGTACAGAGAAAAGGCATACTTCTGACAGATATATCAAATTTATCCAAAATGCCTTTTCTGTTTGAGCTGGATTCTGTGCACCTCTACTTCTATTATAGAAATTTTCTCTAAGACAACAACAACAACAAAACATTATTAAGGCAATATTTTTCTACTGGTAATACATAGCTATAAAAGCTGGATATTGAGAGAATGGATAAGAAATAAGTCAAAAGCCTTCAGATTATGGATTTGGACACAGTTATTAAACATGCCATGGACTACAAGAAAAATAAGTGCTGGATAAAATAAAGATTGCCTGTTCCCTTTGTGATATTAGCAAGTAAGTAATACACTTAAAACAGCAACAACTATACTTGAGGAAAGTTGAAGTAGAAGGGGAAGATAATAGATATGGTGGTTGAATAAGATTGGGAATATTAACAGGTTGTCCTTGAAGAGCCATGGATTGTCACTAAGTACAAATAAGGATGGAAGAGGTCTCCCTGTATGTTAATAGGAGTTGAGTGAGTGTCACTCAAATAATTATACAATAAAACATGTAAGTGATGAGCTAGCAAAGTTGTCTTAAGTAAGATGCAAATTTAAAGGTATTCTTTCCTTCTGGCAAAAATGATTTCCATGTTCAGCATTTATGATTTTCCAAGTATTAGACAAAGAAACTCATCCGGAACTCTGGTTTGTTTTCTTTTTAGTCCAATGTGAAATGCATGTAGCCTCTTCTCTCCGGGAACTATATTTCTATAAGACTAAGCATTCTATCAGACTTTAAATTATTCATGAGATCCCTTGCTATTGAATGCCCCATAGAGTGTCAGCCATGTGGATGCATGAATAGCAACTATCTCTATATTCAAGAATAAGGTTACTCATCATTCTCTTGGCTTTCTAAGTACAGAACCTGATCTCTGTTTCTAGTAAATATAAGTTCAATGTAAAAACAATTAAAATGGCTTAATCGATAGGAATGCACACTCCAAATTTGAACTTAGTTCTTTGTATAGATGTAATTGAATTTACTTAAGTAGCATAAGTAAATGAAGCGTGGGGTGTACCTAGAGTATCACAATATTACAGAAGGAAAAAATGGGGAACTCAGCTATTTGTCTCAAATTTATGGAACCTCATGATAGAATAGGCTTGTTGCAATTTGAAAGCAAATGAAGAAACAGTGTTTAGCATCAATGAATCGAATATAAATCTAAATCAATCTAAATATAAATTGCACTAGCATCCAATTAAGTTCAAATAAATTTTGTACCCATTTTTTAAAAAAATTATGTTTGTGCTATCTGTTTCTATTGTTGTTCTCCTCACATTATTTAAATACAAATGTAAATGTGTGCTAATAATTATTGAGTTAAAGATCTGCTACCAAGCATTTTACTAAGGTTTTTAGATCTGTGACACAAACAAAGTGCCTTATCCAGAATTATTTTTTTTTTAATTTTAAAAACCATTTTTCTAGCAGTGATCCCAACTGGAATGAACTTTTCAAAACAAAAGCAAAACCCAAAGTAAAAAAATAATGAATTATGTTTGTACAAATTTAGCTAAATCTTCTGTGATTGACAGAATTAAAGAAAAGCTGGATGACACTGCAAAATATTACATTTACAAAAGGTACTGTGGACTAAAAGCCTTCAATGGTTTTTTTCACGATTCATTCTTAACGGTTAAGGTGGAAAAAGCAAGCATTTGGCCAAATTATCTCTGTCCAAGACACTAATGGAAAGAAAAATACCAGAGCAGATAATAATGAGGTCATTCTTCTTCAGAAAGGTAGCTGGAAGTGTAATTATCAATGATTTTTCAACTTTCATTAATGGTAGAAGAATACCTTAATTAATGGTCATTAATACCTTGCCATGGTCCTGATGGACTGAAATAAACTCAGTCTGGGGGAATCAGATTTCAAAGAGTTTACAGCAATCACAACAAACTTGCTGGCAAAATCTGTAAATTATTGGTTTACTTAGTTTACTAGAGAAAGTAAAAAACAAAGATATATTATCCAGATACTAGAACCCTCTCTGCTAGGGAAGTCTGTTTCAAAACATCACTAGGCAAATATAATAGCATTAATCCACTTTGACATTCATGGCATTGAGAAGTGTATAATGATCTACCATTCCTTCATGTGTGGTCACAGGTGAAAACTAGCTCAGCCATTTCCCAGTTCCATACAAAGAATTCTCTTTATTTGCAACTCTGAAAGTTGGCTCAAAGACAGGAGTTCAGTGTGCATTGCCAACTGAACACGCAATTCCTCTTTTAGCTTGGGATTTATGCTGAACACCTGCTTGTCTCCCCAACTGGCCACTTGAAGAACATTGTCACACATGTAGAACAGTATCAATTGTCCTAAAAACAAGACATGATGCTGTCTTGTTTAGAAATATCAGGTTTCATCCAGGATTTCTCTTCAAAGTAGTAGGAAAAAAAATCAAAAGCATCCTATCAACATTAAAACTAAAACAATAAAATAATGTGGTAGCAGCAAATTAAAAAGACCTTTTAACCCAGCAGATTAGTAAAAATTGATTTTTTTCTGATACAATATTGCTGAATTTAGAATGGCAGAGAATTATCAAATAACATTGACAAGGACATTCCAAAATCCTATCCCATCCCATCCCATCACACCCCATCGCACCCCATCCTATCCCATCCCATTCCAGAGAGACACAGAACCTACATGAACTTGTGGGTTGGGTTGCTGAATGGGCTCCTGCAATATACAGATACAGTCCACTCCACTCCACTGTATAAAATCCTACTTGCACTCCAAATGCTAGGTTTTTTGCCCTCTGGTAATCCTTCTGCAGAGACAAGGAGAATGTAAACAGAATCAAAACTGTATATATATATAAAACATTATTACTAATACAATGTAGCTTCAGAATTAATAAGGGCATAAAAGAGAAAGGGAAATAAGGAGAAGAAACATTAGAATAAGGAGAAGAAACATTAGAAACAAGCAAAAAAAAAGCTAGAAAATTATTATGTTGCAACCAGAATAACTCCCTTCCAATTGACCTTACCACTCATTTATTCTTTGCTGTTTTTTGCAAATGATTTCAATGTTGAAACACATACCAGCAATTTAAATGAATCAGATAAAATTTCTCCTTCCAATAGAGAATTAAATCTTTTAAGCAATTCCCCTTTCCATGTCTGAAATATCCATAATTCTTGATAGAGTCTAAATAGTAGGGACAGTGCTAGGAATGTCCAGAGGTGAAGTAAAAAGAGACAAGAAAGTGGCCAAGATGGTGCATTGCACACAATAAGTAGGTGGTACTTTGATCACACTGTCTCATTTGCCATTTTGACTTGGTTTAGCACACCCTGCAGATACCCCTGGATTGTGCCAAGAAAGACAAACATACAAAAGATAAGCTGCCAGCCAGAGGTATTCAGAGCAGAATTATGTCAACTGCCAACAACTGCTGAGTTTCAAGGTCTTGTGGCACAGGACAGAAAGCTCTATGAAAAGCAGGAAAAAGAAGCAGTAGGTTAAACTGCCATTCATCTGTTAGAGAATTTATATTCTCATGCTGGCAATGACATTCAGTGGTATGTTGGGGTTTCAGTTCTGTTTACAATCTAGATTCTTGTCTAGCTACAATGTGTCAAATATCTAAAGGATGTTTTGCTAAAACTGGGCCTATTAATTTCGTTAAACTAAGTAAAATTGGAATTAGAGATTAATACCCCAATACTAATCTGACCATTTTCATTTTTATCAAACAACAATCACGATTATAGTGTCTGCCCTGCTGATTTCTGTAAAAAAATAGACAAGTCTGAAGTACATAAGTTTAATATTTAAACTTCTGAGTTGTGTGATCAATAATAAAAATGATATGACAAATTCTTATCAAATATGATTCAATGTTTAATAAGATTAAGACAGCAAAGCTTTTTCTTTTTGCTTGTTGCATAAATTTCATTAATTTCAGCTTCCACAAAGGAGGGTTACTAGCCTGAAAGCCAGTTAACTCCTTCAAAATATCCTACATTTTTAGAACTTCAGGAGCAGCTTTGAACCAAAAAACTGTCATTCAATAATGTCTGCTGAGTTACTACATTTGCTTGATTTCTAATTGTACAAATGGAACATTTTGCAATATAATATACTTAGTAACTTTTTTTTATTATTATTCCTAGCCTTTTCTCGCAATTGCAGGGTCTGTTTTTTTGGATTAACTACATGCTGATTCATTGATCGGGACAGGGATTCACTGGCCAGCTTGTTGGCCAAGCTGATCTCATGGGTTGAGAGAGAGTAAATGGCTAAGTCACGCAGCTGACTTTCATTTCAAATGGGACTAGAATTCATAGTCTCCTGGTTTCTAGTCTGGTCCCTTGACTACAAGACCAAGCTGGCTCTCATAACACTGTTTTCAAGAAACACTGCTTGCTACTTGGAAATAGAGGAAGATGCAAATGAAAATAGTGTATCATCATCAGTGCCTAATGATGCTACATAATTGGGTAATGGAATGTCTATAAGTAAACAACCAAGCTCAAAGAACAAGAACTCCACTTCAGGTCCATCCTGAAATATAACAATTACATCATAATTACACAAATTATAAATTATATAAATTTTGCAATGATGAAGAAGCTTTGGGATGTTAGTATTATTTGTACCAGAAGTCTATGCAGCAAAGTTGATTGTAAAGGCAAGGTACTCTTCATTTAGGTAACCTAATTGACTTCAATGAGTTATGTTACTTCATAACATATGTGCTACTCATATACAAATCCACCTCAATGAGCTAAATAAGCATTTTACAGCATTTAAACAGAAGCACTTTGGAGGAAAATGCCTTTTTAAGGATCTGTTCTAATAAAAATGACTTGTTTGGTCCTAAAAAATGCAGAGATAATTTTGAAACCTTTATATTGCCAACTACCCAAGATACTGTATGTCTGCAAATATTATATCATTCTACTATGAGACAGCTTGGGACTGGAAATGTTCTGGTTGCTAATTCAAAACTGACCAGATGGAGCAATAAGTAGAGTGGGTGGATTAGAAATTCATGGGACACAACATTTATGTTTGGGGATAAAAATTATTGTACCAGCTGTTATTAATAATGAGATATTTTTGTAGTGCATATGGCACTTTTCTTACTTCTGTGACACCTGCCAGATAGTATATGTGTTGGTCAACAAAACATTATTGAAAGAGTCATTTATCATTTGCACAAAACCCTAAGTAACATTATACCTAGGTTTAATCTATAAAATATATGTCTTAGTAAACAAATCAGAATCAAATTGCAGAATATCACCTTTGAAACAGTTCAGATAAAAAGAGAACTAAAGCAAGTAAGATATTCTGCCAACTTTACATTGCAAAGAAAACAGGCAAAAACCTTTCTGACTTTTTCAATCATCTTTATATTCAAAAATCCCAAACTAGTCAGCAATTTTGGCAGGGAGTAGGTGGAAAGAGATGATGATAATGACAAGGACACATATGCAAGGTTACATTCATATTAATTAATTAGAAATATTCTTTACAAAGCAAAGTTCCCCTCAATTTGAGCTTGGCTTTTGGTGGTTACATGGACACATCCTTGTAGTTTCTTGGCAACAATGCTTAAGTAGTTTTATATTGCCTCCTTCCATAATGATGAAGCAATGGAAAATTATTCCAGCAGTCTCCTGAAATGATTTATTGGTTTGGACAGCTGATTCATTACATTAATTATATAGCACAATGTGTAAATAGGTATACATTTCCCACTATTTATCTTTATTCTTTTTTACAGCTTTAGAAGGGAGGGTGGGGTCTCTGGGTGTTTTTGCATGTCCCAACTGAGAACCCACTAATTGCCTTTTAAAATAGCTTCTCGGGTTGTATGTTGCATGTAATTTGCTTTCTGAGCTAACTTCAATCAGAATTTTATATATTTTCATTTTTGTGTATTGGCTGCCTATAATTATATTTATAAAAGACTAGCACATTTGTGCAAGGGGAACCTTTACCTTTACTTTTGAATATCACTTAATTATAAGAGGTTTTCTTTTTCTTTTTGTTTAATTTATATTGAACTAGCTGGGAAGATGATGGGGAGATTAATACGTTTGTGAGAGTGTGTAATTCAGTTTTCAGGTGATCTTTGTCGGCTAGGCATTTGGTTCTGGAGATGAGAGTCTTGGCTATGGAGTTGATCTGTGCAGGGTGGTGATGTGACTGTGCGTTTAAGTAGCGGTTGGTGTGTGTTTTTTTCTGGTAGACGGTGTGTCCTAGGGAGCCGTTGGGTATTTTGTAATTAGGATGTCCAGAAAGGGGAGTTGGTTGTTAGCTTCTATTTCCATAGGAACAACACAGCCAACCAATCCGCCTACAGCAACAAAGCCAGCACTCCACACCTCCCCACCAGTATTTATAGAGAGACAGCAGCTCTAATCATGCTTTGCTCTCACAAGCATGAAACCGAAGACACCAGCCTAAAGATGACGAGTGGGACCTCATCAAAACGTCTCCAAAATACTCCCAATCTTACATGGGAAAAAACCTGAATACACCAAGACTTGCATACATATATCCATGAAAATCTATCAAAACAAGCAATCTGGGTCTTCATTTTACCCACCTTGGAAGGATGGAAGGCTGAGTCAACCTTGAGCCGGTGAGATTCAATCTGCTGAATTGCAGCTAGCAGTCAGCTTTAGTAGCCTACAGTAATGCACTCTACCCACTGTGCCACCTTGGCTTTTAAGAAACCCATATATGAGAATTAAATTTGTTTCAATGGAAATATTAAATCAAATACTATTGCATGCGATTTAGGAACTCAGAATTTAAATTCTCAATTGCAATGATTAGTATAAATTATATAATTAATCCTAAAGAAATGTACTGACATCTAAAATCTTGGATTCTTGTTTTTTGCAATGTCTTTCATTTTTTCCACTTTTTTTTTCAAAAGGGAGTTCTGCTTAGATTTATACATCTATGTATATAACATTTTATAAAATTGGGTTATAGTTTACATGTAACTTTGTTATAACATGTTATGAAATACAATGTCTTCATCAAATTTAATTTTTAAAACTGGGAAAAATGGAATGATTCGTTCAATATATACTCTTTAATCTCTCCAAAGGACTGTAAATTGATGCCAGAGGATTCATCATGAATGGCTCTCTCTTCCCCTTCCAGAAGTTTAAATCTCTATGTTCTCTGCAGTGGTGGGTTGCTACAGATTCTGCCCAGATTGAAGTTTTGTTTTTTTTTTAATCCCATTTATATCCCGCCCTTCTCTGGAGACTCAGGGCGGTTTACAATTAAGCACAAGCCAATGT
>JANHFM010000999.1:32157-45715 GCA_032468115.1 Grayia smithii
GGTTGGGGGTCACCACAACATGAGGAACTGTATTAAAGGGTCGCGGCATTAGGAAGGTTGAGAACCACTGATTTAAATCAACTTGAAATCTTGAAATCACAATTTTTAAAGAGCAACTGTCATCTCTGTCCTGCAGCAGCTCCTCTGACCCACTGTTGACTCACCGACAGTCCCAATATTGCAAAATATGCAGCCTCCTGCTACACAACTAAGCTCCATTTCATGCTGAATCAGCTAAATTATGAATGTATCTCAAATGGAAAACTATCTTTAGATAGATTTTTACTCCAAAAGCATTTTATTAAAATAAATTTAATAAAAAAAAATTTAGAAATTCGATTTAGATTTCTAAAAAAATCCGAATTTTTTTCTAAATCATCGATTTTTATCCACCCTGTTAAGCCCCAAATGATCCTTTTTTTAAAAAAGAGAAAAAAAGACCCATCTCTCTCAAAATATCTCCCTTAAGCGTTACTACAAGTTCTGTCTCCTCTATCACGGAGCTAGTCTGTTTTGCTCCTTATTTGAATAATAATAAAAAGGGAAAAGGGGGAAAAAATTTTTAAAAAGACAGAAGGGAATTCTGTCTAAGAATACCGTTGGCTTCGTTCCCACGAATTCCTCCAGTTTTTCCCACTAGGGTTTAGATCTGTGAACCGTTTCCCCACTTTTACTGTGTGAAAAATATCCTCTCCCCTGCCCTCTGTCAAAGTGCACACAAACAAAACGCCTTCCCACCCTCGCCTCCAACACAATGCCCCTCAGGAACCGATGTGAAAGGTTAGATAAAAAATCTTTAGGCTATAAAAAGATAAGACGCTTAGCTTTCCCTCAACCCCCTCCCCAAGGGGTGAAATCTAAATGTTGTTACTACCGGTTCTGTGGGTGTGGTTTGGTGGGCGTGACAGGGGAAGGATACTGCAAAATCTTCATTCTTACCCCCCTCCAGGGGAAATTTCCATTCCCACCCCACTCCAGAGGAAGGATATTGCAAAATCTCCTTTCCCACCCCACTCTGGGGCCAGCCAGAGGTGATATTTCCCAGTTCTCCGAAGTGCTTAAAATTTCCGCTACCAGTTCTCCAGAACCTGTCAGAACCTGCTGGATTTTACCCCTGGTTTAAACGTACATGCATTTGAGAATAACTCCCCCCTAGTTTATCATTTCCCCCATTTCTTTAAATTGTTTTCTCACTATCATCACCCTGCATTGTTTCCCTACACTGTTTAAGAACTCTCCACAGTTTGAACTAGCAAAATTTTAAAAATTACTTACTGCTTCAGTATGTATGGGATGCACTGCAAATAGTAAAGATGCAACCAAACTGCTTTTGTTGTCTAAGAAAAGCTTACAGACTTTGAGGAAGATGATACAAACAATTGCATGAAAGATGACATTCAGGAAGTGGTAAGAAATAGCATTTAATTCACTGAAAAGATAGTTCAAACGAAATGTGAAGACAGTGAAGGGTCGATACGACTTATGACTTCTCTCCTAAAAAGACAAAACAAAGAAGTAAACAACACCACATGGAATAAAAGCTATTGGTAAAATGGAAAATTCCAAAGAAAAGTTTTAGAAGCCTAAACAAGTAGTATATGTGTCTTTCCCCTTAAAGTTCATGCTAAATGAATAGCCAGATAGCCAAATTAGGCAAATCTGTTCAAATCAATCTCTTCCTCTCATCATATGCACACTACACAAATCCACTCCTTTGTACATTGCGAAGAATGCAAGATTATATTATATTTTCTCTTTAAACATTCAAAATAACATGATTAGGAGATTTGGAAAATTGCCAATGTCCCCCTGAGCCTTGGGGGGCACTCATGTCAATTTTGTTTGCTTTGTTTGCTCAAAAACATATCAAATCTTCTCCCTCAAGTTCTCTGTGTATGACAGAGTCTACTTGCTCATTCCAATTTTTTCTAATATATGATAGAATTTATAAGAACAACAGAGGAGTATGAATTTCAGATAATCTAGTTTGAATTATATTGATTTTTCCTGTAGTCTTTAATATCTTGATGATCAAGATTTGTATCCTGGTCATCATATATATATTGTAAATTAAAATGAATGGAAAATAAAATATCAGTATTTTGTAAAATATCATTGAAGGCTGAAATGACATTTTTGAAGTGCAAAGTAAGTCTTACACATTGGTTCAATGCTTTATAAAAATGCTTTAAGTGTCCTGTAATTACCTCAGACATGGGTGTTCCCCAGAAGTCATTCAAAAAAAGATTCTTAATTGGAGTTGAAGGATGCAAATCTTTATTGTCCAAAATGGCAGAAACATCATCAAAAACAAAGCCACAAAACAGACTGTTCCAGTAGCAAGCGGCCACTACTCCAAATATTAGTGCAAATTCCTTTGGGCTAACATCAGCCATCTTCCCCAGAACTCATACAAACTATCTATAAAACAAATTTCAGCTTGTTTTAAACATCTGCTTCAATCAACATAAATATACACATTGAAGATTAACTGAATACCAGAAGATTGCTGCTTATCTCCATAAGTAAATAAAACTCTTTTCACAAATATATATATATATCAGGGGTGGGTTCTACCCACCTTCGCTACCGGTTCTCTTCGTGCACGTGTGTGCACGCGCACGAAATTTGCACGCGTGCGCTCGCTTTGCTCGCTTCGCTCGTGTAAACCGTGCTACCGCGCATGCGCAGAAATTTTAATTAATGAAAAATCGCCGAAAAAGCGCTCTGCGCATGCTCAGAGAGCTAATTTCAGTGATTTTTTTAAAAAAAAGGTGAGTTGGGTGCGCGGGTGGGCCCGGGACGCTGCGAACCGGTTCGGTGACGTCACCGCATCACCGCTACCTATTCGCACGAACCGGACCGAACCGGGGGCAACCCACCACTGATATATATATATATATATGATACATTTTAGCATAAAGGCTGCAGCTTTATATCCTAGCAATACTGCTTGCTGGTTTCACTCATTTGCTTCCACAGGGACTTCAAAAAGTGATAACATCTGGTATTTTACTAATTACGATTTTGAAAAAATAGTTCAAAAACAGGGACTGGTTCATAACTGCTTAGAAGAGAATCATTTATTCCAACAATACTTTCAGTAATCCTTTGGAGGGGTGGGGAAGAAGGAAAGCTATGCATGGTTTTGTATTGTTAGTCTCAGGAATTATAATATCCCAATTCCTTCTCTTTCAATGACAAGAAAAGAAAGCTTTGACTTCAAAAGAAATAGCATGTCATCCTTAGGGACAAAATCACCTACTCTGAACTGAGTTACCTTTTTTTGAACCAAAATATCTTTCCTTCGAATATTATTTTCTGCTTTAAGAGTTCATCTTCTTAAAATTAACTGTCTCCTTACCAGGCTGCTGGCCATAGGTATGCATTAAAAACTGATCAGGAATTTAAGCCATGTTCTCTAGCTTAACTCTGGGCACACAAATACATAGAAAGCACTTCCTATATATTGGAATAAATAGCAAGGGGGAAAAGAGTAACAGGTGATTATAGATAAATTAAAATCAGATATATTACTTATTGATCAGAAAGTAACATATATAATTTGCAATGAAAACATATCTCCTTTGAAGTACATTTTATTCTGAAAAATACTGCATTAATAATACAATATAATAACAACGCTTTAACTTCTTAGATTACTGTAAGTCTTTCAGTAGTTTTCAGTTAAGTACCATACCATTTTTTAAAGTTTACAGGTCTTATTAAACAGATTAAAAACTTTACATTGACTTATTAAAACGTAAGATTGTATACTATGGATGGACCTTTTCAGACCATATAAATCTTAACCTGCTAGCAAGCGGTGACATCCTAGTATCCACTGAATTGTAGCAACTGTTGATATTCTTTCTGGATGTAATATTGAAATCGAAATCCTTAGACTCTTTAGTGAATCAGCAATTGCTGAAAATATATGGGCACTTGGAACTAGTGGTACTGATTGTAACCAAATAAAATAAAATAGCTCTTCTCATGAAAAAGAAGTTGGTAGGCAAATATATCTTGCCAGAGAATCCCTTACTTAAAAGTGAAAAATTATCACATTAGTCTGAATATGGTTCTTATGACAGAGCCTTAGCTAGGAGGTAATGACTTATGTAAAATTATATAAACTCAGTCTCCTAAGAAAGATGAGAATTAAGGTCTCTTAAATTTATTACCTGATAGTTATATCTCGCAATAATAGAATATCAAAATGTATGTATAGAGAAAAAGGCATTTTCTTTTACTGAATGAAATTAACCACCATTACAAAAAGGTTTTCAAAAGGATTGTACAAACATTTGATTTTATGAGTAATCTTGAATTAACATATTCAATCTGCTCACCAAGATTTTTATGCCCAGATTAAAATAATAATGCACAATGCAAAAAAATGCAATCATGCATTTTATCTTAGAAAGAAGCAGTGATTAAAAGCAATAATTAAGAATTTGGGATGAGTGTCCAAAAATCAACATTTTTAGAACATTTACGGTACCTTATCAGTCAAGCATATTTTTTTTTCATTTATGCATTTTCTTCAAGAGAAGCCATTTATAAAATCTTTTTTCCAATCATTAAGTGATCCGTTACAGTGTTTATGGATCTTTACTAGGACAGAGGGAAAGAAAAATAAGATAGTCTTAGGAAACATATTTAGGTCAATTTCATTTAAGCCATCCTAACTCAAGTTTCCTTAAAGTGTTGGAATTGTAGAATATACACACTCTTAAGATATGCAAAATATATCATGACAATATTAAGATTATCCAAAAATATAAACTGAGAAACTCTTGTGACTAAGCCAGTTCTAATATTAATATAGTGTCATTTAGTGACTTCAATTGATTCCAGCAAAATGGTCACAGAGCAACACCATTGCTAAGTAAACCATGTGACACTGTGTGTATAGATAGATACATAGAGATGCTGAAAAGATTGCTGGTTGCTGCAATCTCATTCAGATAAAGTTCTCATATACAGTATCGGATGCCTGACCCCCTTTTCCCATTTTTTTGCTTCCTCACAGTACAGAGATTACCGAAACGATCCCTTCTTGAGTTGTTTTCTCCCCAGCTCAGCCTTTCCTAACCGTAAGTTAACAAGCTCAACTGTGACCTTAATTACTTGATTAGAACCCTCCTTCTGGATGGCTCCCTGAAACTGATTAGAACTTAAGCCAATTGCTAACTGGAAGAGACTGGTCCAGTTCAAATATAGGAGTATGAGGAGTTTCATTAGCTCAGCGTGAAGGAATCTTGGACATATACTCAGAATGGCTTCCTTACTTTTTCTACTATTTACAAAGCTTATTAAATCTAGTAGATGATTTTCTGCCTATCTCTGCATAAAGTGATGGAATAATTATTCCTTGCAGTTTCTGCTACTTTGACAGGGAAAAGTGGGGATAGCAGTGTTGTATATCACCATGAAAAAAAATCTTATGTGCACACCCAAATATCCCATCTATCACCATCAACTAATACTTTACTACCTCGGTTCCTCACATTCCTCTCCATTGCTTCACCCATTGTTTAAAAATGACAAAATAATGACATGACTTGTGTTGCTTATAGAGTGTTGCTTATAAAGAAAGAAGACTTAGTGAAAGAGCTATGGTTCATGGCAGAGTATAAGCTTCGTATGCGAAAGTCTCCCAAACTTTTCAGTGTCTGCTTTTTCCAAGTAGTAGATGACATGGAAAAACTCTCTTGGAGCCATAAGAATATTGCCAGGTACAGTAGACAATAATGGATAATGGCAAATCATGTTCCTATGTAGCCGGTGAACTATCAGATATATTCTAATTGTGATTCACAATGATGACCAACTGAAAAAACTTAGTATATAAGAATATGAACAAATCTAAATGTCTTTTCCAAAAGGTCCAAATCACCTTGCAAAAATACAAAAACACAAAAAGTTAAAAAAAAGTTGTTCTTCATTTTGAGTGGGAAAAGTAGGAATTTTATGAGTCAAGAGAAGCAACTTGGTTCAATTTACACATATAATTTGGCTTAAACAATGAGCTTTTCTTGGTTCTATGAACAACACTTTTTAAATACAACCCAAATAATTTTGTAAGACTCTTCACTATTATTTTTGCAGTTACTCACTGAGAATAACTTCCAGGTGTGTGTGTGTGTGTGTGTGTGTGTGTGTGTGTGTGTGTGTGTGCATGTGTAAATACTAGACGTTAATAAATTACCAAAGTAATTTTTTTAATGTAATTGTTCACAGAGAGCAATAGAAAAGATCCATTTTCCATTATGCATTTCTTTTCTGTCAAGAAACAAAACAGTTGTAGAATTCAGAAAATACAAAAGGAAATCATGGAAGGTTATTATGTAGAGTAACATGAACAATCAGAAGTCAAAATCTAATGTTTATTAAATGGGACAGGATACAAGTCCTATAACAAATAAAACCCTCTTCTATTTTTATATAGTTTTTTTATTAATTTATAATATGATATACAAAGAGAATACAAAAGTAAGTATTAGGGAAATTAGGGAAGGAAAAAGGGAAGTTGATAGTGGGGGTGTAGCAAGGGAAAAAGAAAAAAAGGCATTGACTTCTGACTCCTTTGGTGCATTAATATCTACCCTCAACTTTTTATTTTTTCATAGTAATATAAACTAGCCATTTCTATAACAACAAATCTATCTGATCAGTAAAACCCAAAATCAAAGTTTCACTAGGATAGACCAGGATCCGACTACTTTACGGGCCGAATCTGGCCCAAGGGCCTTGAGTTTAACACCCCTGATCTTAATGATCTTCCTTACAGCAAGTGTAGGGTAATGTGATTATTCTGACCCTATTTTATATATTTTTCAAAAAGTTTTATCTTTCCTACTGCCCACAAATCTTATCAATACCGTAGCATGGAAGAATACATATTAATTTCCTCCCATGTAATGGAACTGTAATACCCCATTTGGGTACGTAAGGCTATCACACTGCAAATATCCAGATATTCATGAGATGGCAGCAAAGAAAACAGGAAGATGGTGTCTTTCCCGCGAGCGGCAGAAACTGCACTTGGTTTGCGGGGATTGAGGTTTACTTTCCCTTTCTGCCTTTGTCCACAACCTAGCCAAGGAATGCTGCTTCTTTTGCTGCCCCCACCAAAACCTTCATTTTCTCTGGCCTTCCTTCCTTCCCTACCTCCCTCCTTCTCATTCCCTTCTCGTTCCTTCCTCCTCACTCAGGAAGGGACGAGGAGAGGGGGAGAAATAGGCAGTGTTGTTGATGGCCATGGTTACCGCGGCTGTGGCTTTCCCACACGGTGCAGGAGCAGTCCCAATGAAAGGGAAGCCACACAGGCTGCAAGGTCAGGCTGGCGAGCAGGCCATGGAGGCGCTGGTGGTGGGTGCGGCGCTGATCTACAACTGGATGGCAGCTAGCCAGCCAGGAACACAGTGAGCCTTAGATCCGTGGGGCTGCCTTGGAGCCAGCGAAGGATCAGCCCCGTCATCTCAGCCCTGCCCCCTGGCCATGCGCACAGGAGGCAGTGAGCACCCAGGGAGTGGGGTGGTTCCTCACCGGCTCCAGGGTGGTCCCATGGATCTAAGGCTGACCGTGTTCATGGCTGGATGGCCACCATCCAGTTATAAATCAATGTCCGGCCAGCCTGGGCCAAGGCTGAGGCACTGGGGCTCAGACAGTCCTTTGCTGTCTGCTCGGCAGCCCTGCGGGCCAGATCTAGCCACATCATGGGCCACATCTAGTCCATGGGCTTTGAGTTTGACATCCCTATTCTACATGATCATGTCCAATTTCCAGGCATTCCTGGTCTTTCTCCTCTGCTCTTATATGCCACAGGAATCTCTCTACAGAAATATAACTTGAATTCATGAAATGAGTGACATATAAATTTAGTAATAAAATAATAAAATTTGTGATGAGAAGGGGTCAGGAAGGTCTGTTTTTATAAACCCAGTTGCAAAGCTAAATATTCAGTGGCAGAGTTTTCCTTAAGTAATCCAATATTGCTGAATGCTCAAATAGGATATTAGATCTAAGTGGGCATATGGTACCATCCTTCACCTATCAGATACAGACACTAAAATCCGGATGAGTATACTATAATTGCTGGCAGACACACAAGGGATGAATGAAGATTGTCTCCAATTTTATAAATCACCAAGAAATGACAGCACTGACAAACTAGAAACCTTGATATTCTTTTCAGCTACATTTTTTTTCTTTAAAGTTATGAGAAAAAAATTGTGCTGTCATTGAAACTAAACCTGCAGTGAGTACTGGTCAGTGTACTTTAGGCAATGCATTGCGATTGAATTTTTGACAGCTAATTAAAATTTACTGCATAATGCCGATTTATGACAATGACTGTTAATATAAGTACCGTGCATAGCTAGGCCCCCAAAAGTGTAAAGATGATGAACTAGGAAGAGCTGATATGTGTGATCAAGAACAAATGGGCAACATGTAACAGAAACCCACAAGTTTTATATCAGCAATGTTGATGAACTGATTGAGGACAATCAATAGATCATGGAAAGGAAAAATGCTTTCAAGCTTGGCATTTCATAGAATATGTGTGGATAGTTTTCTTATGGATACAGTTTTCTTCAAATGCAGATGGTATTATTCATAAGGATTTTCTTGAACCTCACAATACTATCTGGATGACACTCAAAACTTTGAAACAATTAAAAAGAGTTTGGAAGCATAAAACAAGAAAGATTTTTTTTCAACAAGATAACCTTAGGCCTCATATCTCACAAGCCACCAAGAAGTAATTGCAAAGTTAAATCTCACATCTTACCCCTTCTAACCTAAGGTTCAGAACCCATGCCATGTGACTTCCACTAATTTCCAAAGTGAAAGGAATACCTTTGTGGGTATCTATTTAACTCAAATGAACAGCTGGAAGGAATTGTCAGGACCTGATTGAAAAGGCAAAATATGGAGTTCTTTGTGATGACTTTAAGAAACTATTCCACCATTGCCAGAAGTATGCAGCAAATGGGGCTATGCGAAAAGGTGAATCAAGTAATGAAGGAGCTCAGGAAAATGGTAATTTTAAAATATCTCCAATTTAAATTAAAGTTATGGAAGGAGGCATTGCTTCCAATTAAATTTTTATATTTTAAAAAATAGTTGAATGTGCTCTTACAATATGTCTCTTTTGGTGAGACCCAAAAGAATGATCTATCTGAAAGCAACCTGGAAGGTAATAATCTTCTAAGGTAGTATCTCACTATCTTCTGTCCTCCCCGATGCTTATTATATTAGTTTTAACTCTGTTTTTCTGGATAGATGTACAGATTTCTGAGAAAAACATTGGCCAACTATCATCTATATTTTATTTCTTAGAATTTCTATGGGTCAAGAATAATTTGTGTAAGATTACGCTGATAAGCTTTTAGATTTTACAAATTCTGTTTAGAGTAAGCAATAAAATCAGATAGGGCAGGGAGTCTGGCAGAATAAATAAGTTATACACAAGAACACTGATAGAATAGAATAGAATAGAATAGAATTCTTTATTGGCCAAGTGTGATTGGACACACAAGGAATTTGTCTTGGTGCATACGCTCTCAGTGTACATAAAATATGCATTCATGCCAGATTACAGTACTTGTTCCAAGAAGATATCCATATCTGACCCATCTTTTCAAATGACATTTCTCCTTTAAAAAATAAACTTCAAAACAATCTTTAATGTGGGATGTAAAGCTCCCCCCCCCCAAAGATTCCACTGGAGAACTAAAAGCCTTTGGGTATATGTAGAAGAGACCAAAAGTAATTGAACTGTATTCTGAATATTCTACACAGCTATAAAGCAGCTATACCAAGGCAACCAACTCTATAGTACTGGAATTGAGAAATACTGTATGCTATTTTTATACTGACTGCTAGGTGTTCTAAATTGCATTAATTGCTTCAACATTTACATATGCACACAATTAGCTCTGTAACCATCTGCCTGATTGTTAAAAAAAATTGTACTGATGGGGCAGCTGTAATTTGCTTATTGGCATTTAGGACAGAAAATGAATGGCTGATGTATCCAGAATATTTATATAAAGCACTGAGGCTGTTCTATATGAAATCAAGTGTTTGGTTCAATTAATATTGTTGACAATAGCAACAATACGATTTCATAGGCAACCTATGTCTCATCCTGACTATATAATGAATCATTTTTTGGTTTTGTGCCTTCAAATCAGTGTTGACTCCTGGTGATTGTCTGTATAAGCCCCTACAATTTTCTTGGCAATATTTTTAGAAGTGGTTTGCCTTCTTCCTGGAGCTCAGAGAGAACGACTAGATGAAAATCACCCAATTGGCTTCATACCTAAAGTGGAACTAGAGTTGATAGTGGTTCCTAGCCTGGTACCTTAACCATGATACCAAACTGGCTCTCTACCATTGCACTAAAGCCCCCAAATTCTTCATTCTGCTGAACTTTGATTATTTCCAGGTAGCTCACTTGGCATCAATTAAAAAATTGGTTAGTCATTAGTTTCTTTGGGGATTTTTCCCTCCAATTTCCCAGTGTAGTCGACATTCCTGAGTCTCCCGCTTAGATAAAAAATCAACCACCTCAACCACTTTAGAGGTTTCTTTGAGTTAAGAATAAAATCAGCCAGGTGCAATAATTTGCCTACAGCTTTGATATTTTTCCAGGCTTAGAGAGGCAAAGAACTGAATAAATATGAATAAAGAAAACAATGTTACAAAAAAAGTTAAGCACTGTGTAAAATGTAGCAAGATAGAACAATGAAGTCCAATATATCAGAATGAAATAAGGAGCCCAAGGTAGACAAAATGTTTGTGGGGGTTGGGGGGTGAGGAGAAACTCAGTGGCCAGAATAACTTTCATGTAAACATATCAGATTTATGTCAGTATGAATGCTGTAAAATATATAATCTAAATTTATCCAAGAGTTAAATTTTGCTTATAAACTACCACTTCAGGATACCCAACTACCTATGTCATTAAGAAATTAATGCATGTAGAAGTATTTCTTCATCCCACTTCCAAATTACCCAGAAGGTGAAATTAAGAATTATATATCTCACTAGCAGACTTCATACTCTTTTGAATTTGGTAAATAATTCTGATTAATATACTATGAAAAGTTCACACAATCTTTACAAATATAAGCAATACACTAAGTTTGCAAAGACAGCATGCTCCAAACCTAGCAAGTCATACTTTTGCCAAAGTAGTAAGCTATAAATGAAGCAGACAGGTCAATTTCAGAAGGGCTTTAATTAACAGTATCCAGCGTTGGCCCTTCAAAGTGAACACTAACAATACTGTATTATACAGTATATGAAGTTGGGCCCATATGAATTATGCAGCTAAGTAACACTTAACCAGAATACATGTATAGATTCTGCCAAGCCCACAAATATACCATTACAGTACCTAATTCAGGTCTTTATAAACGTCACGTGTGAAGCCTGCTAGCCTTTTTGGAAATTAATAACAGGCAAGCGAGGGGACATGTTCATCTTAAAGACAAAATGAACAAAAGATCAAACAAAATCGCCCCTCAGGCTTAAACTTCACATTAGACGGACAAGTTCTGGTGTTTTCCTTTTCCGCCCTCCCCGTCCTTTTTCTTTCCCAATTACCTTTGCACGGAAAATCAGCACGCGCGTTAAGTTACCCAGCTTCCCAAAAGATCCTGATAGACTCTGTCCCCGCGTGTTTCACTCCGCAGGTTCCTCTACTTGGGACCGCCGTGGATAAACCCCTTCCCCCGCCATGACTTACTCCGCAGCAGCTTCCGACTTAACTCGACATTAAGACCCCCCCCCCTCCCCTCCCCACAAACCAGAACGAATGAACGAACCGGAGACACCCTCCTCAGTTACGCATGCGCAGACACTCATTCTCCGTTCCCAGTAGATCGTTCGCCGAGGCGGCTTTCGGCCGCTCCCCCACCTCCCGCTTCCCAGCATTCCAAGCGGCGGATATCGAAAAGAGATTGTCTCCAGGTCGGTGTTGGGCTGACTGGGGCGTGTAGTTTTCCCTACGACGCTTTCCTTGGAAAGGGAAATACTTCGCTCCTTAATGTCGACCAGTCCGTGCTTTGTTCCTGTCCAATCGGCTCCGTTCTCCAAGGAGCGCGGCTCTCTTTATTGCCTGGAATTCGGTTTTTTTTTTCACCCGCGCTAGGTAGCGCTTTGTCCGACTCGGAGCGTTTGTCAAACGGTTCGCCGAGCAAAGCATTTTGGGACTCGGAGTTTTCTTCGCGGACTGCCGCACTCTGGGCATTGTAGTCCCGCGGGAGTTTTGACCGGTCGCTCGGTGCAAGTTGGAAAGCATATCCGGGGCTCTTCTGAATGTGGGCGAGGGTTGTTTGATCTCGTTGCTTAGCAGCGGCCGTCCCCACCTTAAACGACTGCGGAAGTCAGCGAGGGAAGACAAAGGGAAGAGGCTGAAGTGGGAGGAGAGGCGGTGGAAAGTAAGCGAGCCAGCAAGGGGCGGCGCGGGCACCGGGGAGAGACGGGGACCGGTTCCCGCTTCTAGTCGGGGTTGAGGGAAGGAGGACCGAGTGGACTCTGGGATTGTGCCCGGCATCCCCGGTTTCTGACTGATCCTTTGGGATACTAAATCTTTGGAGAACAGTCCTTCGCGGTCGAGATAGGGTGGTTCTTTATATGCCTAACGTGCAGTTTACTTCGTCCAGTCCAGTCCTCTGGTGAAATAAAGCTTTGCAGGATTACAATTCGCTTTGTTAAGATACACAAAATGTTCCCTGTGAGTGTGATCCAAATGCAGGTATTCCTCGACTTACCACAGTTCCTTTAGTAATCGTTCAAAGTTACAATGGCGCTGAAAAAAAAGACATTTTTCACACTTAACAATCTTTATAGCATCCCCATGATCATTTGATCAAAATTCAGATGCTTGGCAAATGGTTCATACTTCTTATGACCATTGCTGTGTCCCAAGGTCATGTGATCCCCTTTTGCAACCTTTTGACAAAATCAACAGCGAAGCCAGATTCATCTTAACAACCGTGTTAGCAGTGATTTACTTAAGAACTGTGGCAAGAAAGTTCATAAAATGGGCAAAATTCACTTAAATGTCTTGCTTAACAACATAATTTTGGAGCTCAATTGCCATAAGTTGAGGACTACCTGTACACGTGAAATGATGGCCGGCATGTATTCTGCCTCTCTGGTGAAATGGTCACTAATCGACAGTGCTTTCGGTATAATAGACTCTCCCCTAGCATAGATAATCCTAAAGCAGCAAAAAGATTTGCCCCGCCCCTTCCCCCTTTAATGCCCAGCCAGGATCTTGGGAGAGAGAGAAGCATTGGATGGGCAGCATCACCAAAAAAGAATACCAGAACTTGCTAGTGTGATCTCATGTTTTCCTGCTTGTCTTCTTGCACAAGTGTTGGGGTTACATGATTTGATGAAAAAGAAGGGAAAAAATGGTGTTTTGGAGAAAGTGGACCATTCTGTTAAACACATTAAAGCAGTGTTTCTCAACCTTGGCCACTGGAAGATGTGTGGACTTCAACTCCCAGAATTCCCCAGCCAGCTCTGC
>JANHFM010000999.1:55328-66165 GCA_032468115.1 Grayia smithii
GGAGATGGGCGGCATATAAATGCCAATAAATAAATAAATAAATAAATAAATAAATAAATAAATAAATAAATAAATAATAGAAGAAAATGAAATCATTTGAGAGATAGCATTTAGCTGTGATTAATTTAGCTGACATTGTCATAACGTTGTAAGCTGTTTATTTTATTTTTATTTCTCTGCTTTATTTTTTTGCTCCCTTTGCTTATCCTTCTAGATAATATCTGAACTCTGTGTTGTAAGTACTTTTGTCTTTCTGTTGATCATTTTGATGTATTTTAAGACCATGTTCCATGTACTATTTATTAAGTAAAAAAACTCTTTTTAGGGTGTGCAAGAAAGAGACAGTCAGATCAAATTGCTCACTGAACAGATTGAACAATATACAAAGGAGATGGAGAAAAATGTATTGATCATTGAGGATATGA
Source organism: Grayia smithii (assembly GCA_032468115.1). Lineage (NCBI taxonomy): Eukaryota > Metazoa > Chordata > Lepidosauria > Squamata > Grayiidae > Grayia > Grayia smithii. The sequence continues at coordinate 55,754 of JANHFM010000999.1, forward strand.
AAAGAGAACTCCAGAAAGATAAAAGTAAATATTTGAAAGTATTTTTCTGTACTAATGTCAATAGTTAAATAATAAACAATAAAGTATTGATTGAATTTACAATGTTTGATTATAACCTTAAATATTAGTTAAGAAGGAAAGCAGCACATCGGTAAGCAGTTCATATGCTGACACTTAACTATAAGTAATATTAGGTGGGATTTTGAATTTATTTTTTCAGAAGAAAGGATGATTTCTTTCAGAGTATATACCCTAATAATGCATTTAGGGACACATTTCAAGATAATTTACTCATTCTCTTGTTTCACAAGCAAATATAGATAAGTAATAAGATATTTTCAATTTTCCATTGAAAGACTTTACTGGCCACTTATCAAAGTTTTTCAGGAGTTGTTGCTACTTTATTTCATTTGTAAGAGTGGATTTTATGTCCCTGACTCCCTTGGATTAAATTTTTATAGTGGAAGGGAAGCTGATCTTTTTTTAAAAAGAATTTACTGATTGTCAATTTTTTACTATATTTTTACCTGCAATGTCACATATTGAATATTTGTTTCTCCTTTAATTTCTATAGGAATATTAACTAATTAGACATTTATTATTATTTCAGGCAGGCTATCGATTACTCAACAGGATCATATTGGGGAAATACAAGGAAAGTTACAGATGCTGGAAGAGAAAATCAAGGATAGTGAAAGGACAGCAGAACTTGCAGAAGCAGATGCAAGAGAAAAGGACAAAGAACTTATTGAAACTCTGAAGCGAGTGAAAGATTATGAAACTGTATGTCTTTTGATTGGAGAAAATGTCTTCCAGGCAGAAGCAGTCAGTTTTCTTAAACCTGAGAGAGGTGTTCCCTCACTAGTAGGGGGAAATGTATACCAGCATGGGACAGGAGCTGGGGAAGTATTGGGCCAGAATCAAAAGTTCAGGAACATAATTTTCTTATGCTATTCTCTCTCTGTCTTTGTTTTCTGCACCCATTGTTTATCTATTATTCTTGCACATGCTAATTAATTCACTCATTTTATTCATGCAGTCACAACTTGTATACCATCACTTCTCTTACAGTCATGCACATACACAATCTACATTCATCTATTTTTGGTTTGTTACATTTGTATTTAATGAATGTGCAAATAAGCAGGCAAAGGAAGAGTCTTTGTCCTGAAAGTTTTCTCTTTATATCTCCTTCCATATTTTAACTGTTGGCTGAAAAATATGCTAAAACTGAGTTTGAAAGATAATTAATGGACTTAAGGTCATAATTCCAGTTTCTCAGATATTATATGTTTTATATGTATTTTTGATATTAGATTGATAATATAAAACTACTTTCTAATCTTTTCTTTTCAAAGGGAATATATGGCCTGGAAGATGCTGTTGCTGAAATAAAAGGTTTAAAAAAGCAACTTAAAATAAGAAATAGTGAAATTGAAACATTAATTAAAGAAGTTAATAAACTTGAATTTAAAATCAATGATCTTCTTGATGAAAATGAAGATCTTCGGGAAAAGCTAGGTATGGCTATAACAGATTTATTAGATAATGTATTTAAATAATATATTTAGCATGTCTTCATTACTTTGTTTTTTCAAGGATTTTTTTAGCTGTCTTGAGTAGAACTGATAATTTCTTTATATGTACATTTGAGCAACAAGTCTTCTGATTCTTTGTAGAGAGAATGGCTGATTAAAGCAATTCTAAATTTTGGTCTGGATTTTTAGGGCATTGAGAAGGTACTTAGCAGAATGACACTTTTGCTAACTTTGGCAGTGTTATTTGATAAAACATTGTGGATGCATCTGCAGCATAGTAGGAATTGGGAGTAGAACGAAAATGACGAATTCTTTAACCACATGAAGGGATTTTTTTTCTTCAGATTTTGATCTTTATTTTCATTTTATTTACATATTAAATTGTTAATATTAAAGAGCTCTATATTAACTAGGTCAGTTGGATTTGTCCAAATCTACTTTACTGTCTCCCACTGATTTTTTTGCCATCCATGGTCACACTGTTTCTCTGTTAGGGTAAGGAAATATTTCTGAAAAAGACCCAACCAGTCATGAGTGTTTTAGTTTATGTGTGTCTGAATATGTGGTCCTCAAAACCAAGAAAAACAATATGGAGTTACTTCTAAGCAGTTTCCCTTATTGTTCCTCACCTATGGATAGAAATCTTGCCAAACTAAACAATTACTTACATCATTAAAGATATTTTCAGAAGTTCTATGGAGGAACTATCCTGATCCTCTTTCTCTCAACCAAACTATTTAAACTTTGCTGTCACTTGCTATCCTGGGAATCCAGATTATATTCCACTCCAGTATATGTTTGTGTTTGGGGCGTATACCAGTGGTGGGTTGCTACCGGTTCAGGTGAACTGGTAGCGGCGGAAGCGAGAGGCTCCGCCCACCCACCCGGACGCTTCTGTGCATGTGCAGAACCATTGTGCACCCACAAGCGAATCAGTAGTGAAGGGTTTTAAAACCTGCCCCTGTGGTATACTTGTGTACACAAACACACACACTTATGTATGCACACACATATACATATACATATTAAGAATTAAAATTTCCTTTTTTCCTTTTTGGCATAGAGAACAAATACATGGAAATTCTGAGAGAATATTTATAGCTCAGGGTTTAACTGCAGGGTCTTTGGTATTGTCTGAGTTTTGTGATTTTCTTGCAGATGTTTTATTACCAAACTATGGTAAGTAACATTATTAGTGCACTACCAAGCTCTGACAAAACCAAGAACCTAATAGTAAATACTGTATTTTTTGCAGTATAAGATGCACCTTTTTCCTCCCTAAAAGGGGGTGAAAAGTTGGGTGCGTCTTATACATCGAATGTAGCCTCATCCACCCACTGGCCCCCACCCTTTGGCCTCAATTTACCTCCTTAGAGCAAGCAGAAACAGCCCCTTTAGAGTTGAATCGGCCTAATTAGCATGTTGATTGCCCCGACCATCAGCTGTTCCAGGATATAGCAATTGCCATTTGCTTGGTGGGCCTCTGCTGCTTGCAGCAAGGAAATAAAATGCTGGGAGATTTTTTTTTTCTTGTGTTAATCTTCAAGCTATGCTGAAAATGAAAATGAAAGTAAAGCAGGCGGTTTGCTGCAAGGAGGGAGGCAGATTTCTTTTTCAACAGAAAAGTCTCCTCCAGAAAGAAGCTTCAGAAAAGGAGTCTCCAAACAGAGCTTCAGAATAAAAGCCTCAGAGACTTTTTTTTCCGAAGCTCTGTTTGGGAGGCTTTTAGAGGCAGAAAATTTTTTTTTTTCTGAAACTGAGTTTCAGAAGTTTCAGAGACAGAAAAAAAAAGCAAGACACAGAGCTCATAACCATGGAACCTGCTGCTAAAATTCACTCTGGGAACAGCTGATTGGGGGTATTCCAGGAGGCAGATCCACCCCCAATCTGCTTTTTTCTTATTTTCCTCCCCCAAAACTAAGGTGGGTCTTATACTCCGGTGCGTCTTATACTCTGAAAAATACGGTACTTTTTTATGGAATCAGTGGTCCAGTCACTGCAACTACCAATATCTCCACTGAATAGTCCTTTCCCCCATTTTTGCAATTTAGACTACATAAACCATAACATAAAGTCTGTATTACAGTTTCATATATTTCCAGCATCAGAATGGTAAAATAATAATAATAATAATAATAATAATAATAATAATAAATATAATAATAATAATGCTGGCAATTTTCAGCAGTCATGCCATCAGTGCTTAGAGCTTGGTTGAGTTTTAGTGCTTCAGCTGTCTATATAAGTTTTGTAGTAATTTGTGTAGTGAATATTTTGGAATTGTACATGTCATGAACTCGAACTGGCAGAAGTAAGCCTTATTCTGGGATGTTTTTAGACTGTCCAGACTAGCCTTGAGTTTTTCTGATGGTCTCTTATCAAAGTAATATCCAGGTCTGACCTTGCTTAGTCTTTTTGAAGAGCAGCCAAAGTCACCTAAGTGACTTTGGCTGAGATGATCTTCTCAGTTGATCTGCATCAATTACTCAATGGGGCTGTGTTGTGGCTTTGAAAACCAGGTCAAAAGCAGTGCTACCATTTTCTGTTCTTTTTTGCTTTCCTTTACAACAACAACAACAACAACAACAACAGAACAGTCATCTTCTGCTAGCTTGAAAAGGAGCAAGAAATTTCTATTTTTACAGATATGCTAACCATAGGAAGTATGCTAGAAAAAAATCAGTTTTTCAGCAGGCCTATCCAATACATTCCTATTAGTGATTTAGAATGGCTTGAATATTTTTGTAAGCAAAAGTGTGGAATGTTCTTGCTATTTAGATTTACAAATATGGGTATATATCAGGGGTGAAATCCAGCAGGTTCTGACAGGTTCAGGAGAACCGGTAGCGGAAATTTTGAGCAGTTTGGAGAATCGGTAGCGGAAATTTTGAGCAGTTCGGAGAACCGGTAATGGAAATTTTGAGTTGTTGGAGAACTGGCAAATACCACCTCTGGCTGGCCCCAGAGTGGGGTGGGAATGGGGATTTTACAGTATCTTTTCCCTGCCACGCCCACCATGCTATACCACATCCACCAAGTGATGCCCACAGAACCAGTAGTAAAAAAATTTGGATTTCACCACTGGTATACATTGACCATTTTCCTGAAGTAGGTGCCTTCAGGAAAAGCTTTCAACGTGCTGTCATTCACAAACTCCTAAGGGTGGTCCTGGCAACAGATTCCACTTCCCCTTTGTTTCTTCTGACTAAGTGAGCTAAAAACATTCATCTGGGATTCCAAACGATCTGTTGAAATCCACACTAAAAGACAGCAAGAGAGTTTATTTTTTCCTTGTAACACTAATTTCTTCTGCCTCCGTAAAAAAATTACTTTTTTTTTCTTTCTCTTTCTGTCTGTCTCCTCTTTCACCTTCCACTCATGTTATGAGAATCCTCCTAAAAAATAATGATCAAGATGCATAGTTGTTAGGCATCACTTTAATGCATAACATTAAATTAAATAATTAATAAATTAATAATGCAGTAATGAAGATTTTCAGTATCCATCACCTCCAAAATGTTTTAAACAATTGACTGTGGATTGGACTATATGGACGCTTGGCTCAATTTGTGAAATTCACTTCAGGCTTAGAGCTGTTGTTTACACATTCCCTTTTCCCAACTGGAAGCATATGGAATTCTGCCAACTCTTCCCCCTATGCATTTTCTTTCTTGATTGGCATGGCAATGCTGGAAGGAGGACAAGACTGGACATGTACAGTCATCTATCTAAAATTCCTTACAATGCATAGCAATATGCATAGCAGTTTGGTCTAGTGATTAAGGCACCTGGCTAGAAACTGGGAGACTGTGAGTTCAAGTACTGCATTAGCTATGAAAGCCAGCAGAGTGACTCTGGCCCAGTCACTCATCTCAGCCCCGCTCACAGGGGTTGTTGTTGTGGGGAAAATAGGAGGAAAAAAACAGTATTGTGTGCATTTGTCTTTTTGAGTTATTTGTAGAATTAATCAAAGCATGAAATAAACAAGCAAACAAATAAGGTTTTGTCCATCTTGTACTGAGATATATGTAGTTTGAAGTTGAGTTTTAAGTGAACTTCCCAAAAAGAATGCAAATGACCAGCTGTCTGCAAGGAGTATAAATCCTTCCATTCCCCACCATCCAGTCAGAGCTGAAGAAGCTTCTTGGATAAGAAGTAGAAATCTTCAAAGAAAAACAAAGTCCAATTGTCCCTTGGAAAATTAAAAAAAAGCACTTTTGAGACAGGAGAAACTGAGTTCTAGTCCCACCTTACCTAGAAAGCCAGCTGTGTGATCTTAGCCAATCACTTTCTCTCAACCCAAAGAAGGAGGCAATGGCAAACCACTTCTGAAAAACACCCCAAAAGTGCTTTTTCAAAAGGCACCTGGGTTTTCTGCATTTTTTTCCCCCTCTTGAAAACGTTTCACTTTTCATCCAACATCTTCAGTTCTGGAAAACCTTGCTCAAAAAGCTGCAGGAACATGTCCAGACTGGGACAGGACTGAATGGAAGAAGAAGAAGAAGAAGAAAAAGAAGAGGAAGAATTTAAAAAAAAATGTTTTGGTTTGTTTCCCATTACTAATAACACAGAATCCCTAGCAAAGCACTACTATGAATAGAAAGTGGGGGGGAAAAGTGAACTCTTTTATTTTTGTAGCACACCTACCATGGAAGCAGAGATCAGAATAGAGGATAAAAGGGTAAAAAGGGTTGGTTTTTTTTAATTGTAAAAACTTTTATTTGTGGCTTTTTTTGGCCAGTAGTTCTGGCTGCAAATCATCTTGTAAGCAATTACTTTAAATATAAGAACACCTCCTATTTAGTGATTCTACTATAAATAACATATTCATCGTTATCAAGGGGGAACCTCATTATATTTATTATGAATTTATGCCTGCAAAATAGCCATATGGGAGAAAAGGGGAAATATATGGAACACAGTTTCCCAAGGTGCTGAATGCGTCAATTCTCAAAACCCCATTTCATTCTACTGCCTGAATTTATTTTCTTCCTGAAAATTTTCCCTCTCTGCTTTGATAAATCTGAAGAAATATTGCAAAGGTCAGAGGAGGCAGGTAAAAATTGCCCTGACTTAAAAATAATGTATTATTGGATCTCTTCTGAATTGGTTTAATGTTTGAAATGCTCAATACACCCACAACCCCAAATAACAAAACTCTTTCTAAAACTATCTTGAGGAAATGCACTTTGCATGCACAAAACTCCACCTGTGATTCTATTTTGCAAATGCACAAATTATATTCTCATTCCCCTCCCCTTCCTCCCTTACAAAAAAAAATCCCACTCCTTAAAATAGAGTTGCATGTCAAAAATTATGGATGTAGAAAACCCTTTGCCATGGATAATAAGATCTGGTCTGTAGTATCAACTGTGGATAATTGAAACTATGGATAATGGAACAGAAGAAAAATGCAAGAAACAATATTAATTTTATGCATTAGGAGAACAAATGCCTGCATGGATGCCATTTGGATGAAATTAACTAACAAATTACTTTACATTCCTAGTGCTAAATTTATTCTGATTACTTAATTCATCACTTGTCATTCCATTTGATCCTTCTCCTTCTCTCTTCTTCCTCCTCCTCTCCCCTTTCATCCTGCTTGGATGTCATTGGGATGAAATTAACTAACAAATTACTTTACATTCCAAGTGCTAAATTTATACTGACTAGTTAATTCATCATTCCATTTGATTCTTCCTCTTCCGTTTCTTCTTCTTCCTTCCTCCTTCCTTCCTCCTCCTCCCCCCACGTCTCTCCTTTTACCACTTTGGGTGTCAAGGGATGTACAGAGTTCTGGTTCTTTTCTGGTGGCCTCAACCATTGCATTGATGCTATTATATACATCTGAATGGTATGAGTTGCATATATACTGTATGAGCATGCAGGACAATGTAAGAGTGTCAGAAAGATCTGAATCACATTTTGGCATAATTCTGCTTCACTTCTGTGCATTATCCTTCCTCCACCAGTCCTCCCTGATCCATTTAACCCCCAAAATTGCTATCTTAGGTCATAGAGGAAGCAGGAACATTATTTGGTCCAATTCTCAGGATAGCATTTGTTCATGATTGAGACCAAGGTTATTGTTCCCAGAACCTCTGGCATTAAACATCCCTGAGAGTGCTTATCAAAATTTACAGAAGGAGAGATAAACTATCTGATTCACGAAGCAGTGATAATGCATCCATTCCTATGCATGCTCATGCAAAGGAAATCCAGTGAAATTATTTTCTGATAAGCAGACAGACGCACAGCCTTAAAAACAGGCAGGAAATCTTCCAGCTATGACAGAACAGGGCTGTCTTTTTTGCATAATTTTCAGACTCTCCTCTATGTTTTTTATTGCATGTTATTTGGACCACAGTGCAAACTAGCACACTTATGCAGCTCAGTGTTTGGGCTAAGATCGAGTTTAGTGTGCAGTGCTTACATCCTTTTAGATTGTTCTACATCTTTCTCTCCCTCTCTCTCTCTCTCTCTCTCTCTCTCTCTCTCTCTCACACACACACACACACACACACACACACACACACACATAAATTGGAAGCAGTATTCTAGCCGCCTTTATAGGGGACAGCTATTTTTGCTTCCTCTTGGCAGTTTTTAAAGGTTCCTATCCACTCACTGGGGAGTGCTAGTCTGGCAGGGCTGCTATTGTGATTAAGAGAGTTCTGCATGGGATGGCAGCCAATAAAACCTGTGATAATTTTTGGAGAATTGCCAGACAGTTGTAAAGATAATTGGTGACAAAACGTTCTATGATAATAAGGTGCAGACAGGTTCATTACCTGTTATTTGCCATTCTGGTAACATCTCCATCCCCAGAGAAAGAGACATAAAATACTTCATTTATATTGACAAGTAGAATTTCCCCATCTTTCAAATAGCAGGCATTTTCAAAGAAATATTATGCTTCCTTCGGGGTTGTTTTGATCAACCTTCCCCCAGTGAGTGCCATTCAGATTTTAGACTTCAGCTTCTAAAACCTTGGCCTTCATGCCCAGCATATCTGGGTGAGGCTGTCCCAGAAAGATTAGTTTAAATCACTATGTTTCTCAACCTTGGCAACTAAACTTTTTAAAGTGTCCATGGCATTAAGAAAGACAAAAATTTATGTGAAGTCGCCAATTTTTTATTCCCCCTTCCTTTTTTTTTTCCTCTGTGACTTTGCCTGACCTTCTCTTCTAGCTAATAATTACCTTTTTTTTTCTTTTAAAAATGTTGAGGATGATCCAGGAAAGCTATTGTGGACTTATTTTTCTTCATGGACACTGCACGGGAGATCTTTGAAGAGAAATTTTATCATCAGTCATTTTTATTTCTTCTCATATTTTTATGCCATCATGAAGATCTGCAATTAAACCAGTTTATGAAACTCACAGTAATTAAAAAAAGAATAATTCTATGTTAGATTCTGTTGCCGAAGTTTAATTTCTAAAATGTAAAGTTGCCGAGTTAAAAGCTAACACTTTATATATTTAAATAGAAAGACCAAAATTTGACCAAAGGAAAATGTCTTATTGTTTCAGACTCTGAAAGGAGTCAAGTAGATTTTCAGTTAGCTCACTGAAAGATCCAATCGATGAGGATTTCCTACTGAGATTTCATTGTGAATACTTGCATATACCTTGACTGCTAATTATGGTGTGTGTGTGTGTGTGGTGGTGATGTTTTTTCTTTTCATTTTTTAACTGTTGTAAGATGCCCAAAGTCACAATGTTGAATTGGGCAACCGTATAATTTGAATAAATATATAGAATTGCGTTGTTTGTGAGCAAAACAAGCAAATTTAATGCAGAAGTTACAAATAATATTCAGAGAATTATTTTCAGAGAGTCTCAAAACAAGAGGAACAACAAAAGATTTAGAAAAAGGCAGTTGGATAACTCCTTTATGAGGAAATTTACTTTATTAAGAAAAAAGTCTGAGAAGTACCTCACAGTAGCCTGCCTAATTTTGAATCCTCCAAGACAGTCTAAAATATCTTTAGTATGCTAGCAGAGCTATACAAAAAATAATGGTATATAACGTATTATAATCCAATACAGTGAATGGAACAGATCAAGGAAGCTAATAATTTATTTAAGTTGCACGCCACCCAACTCTCAATAATTCTGGGATGAGTATATAAAACTATGTACAATACGGAGAAAAATGGCTTCTTATCACTACTACGGCTGCTCCTTCTCACAGTACTAGAATTTTCACTCTTTCCATGAAACTGACTGGTAGCAAATTCAGGAGAGATAGAAAGGAATGCTGCTTCTCTAGAATTTTTGGAATGCACTACTATGGAGTATGGTGTCAACTTTTCCCTTAAAAGGAATTTAAAGTGAATCGGTTGAGTTAATGGAGAATCAGCTCTATCAGGGATATTGGTCATGGCAGCTAAATAAAATGCATTAAAGAGAAATATTTCAGAAGGTTATTTGAGGGGCAAGAAAAGTATTAGTGGACTAACACAAAGCATCTGACTAGCCACCTTCATAAAATAGATAGTAGACCAGATGGATGCTAAGTTTCAGAAGGTCTGAAATGCTGAAATGCAACTGGCTTGAGTCCTATTCATATATTTTCAGTCTAACTTCAGCATTAAGGAGTGAAAAGGTACAGTGATCATCCTGTACACACACTCCCATCTTGGTTTCCTTGTTCGTTTTAATTTAGAGTAATATCTGAAATGAGGAACCAGTTGTGAAGGTATTTTGCATAATGTTGAAATCCAGACTCAGCATTACACAGGGAGCCTTCTACATACAGAAGAGGCTTCTTGTTTCATTTTGAACATGCAAGAGCCATGGAAATGGTGATAGAACCATCTTGCTAGTTCTTGGTATTCCTTGCATGGTTTTATGAGCAAAATTAATA
>JANHFM010000999.1:82225-92776 GCA_032468115.1 Grayia smithii
TTATTTATAATTGAATTTCTATGCTGCCCTTCTCCCTAGGGTCTCAGGGTGGCTTACAATCATAAACAATGATAAAAACAATTGTACAGCGACAAGACATATACAGAAACACAATTATAACAGGCATACAACATTAACACATTAAAAAGGGGTATAAAGATAAAATGAAGCCAAATAGAAAGTATAAAAAGCAGTCAGCTGTAGCCCGCTTAGTAAAACAACCATGTCTTTAAGTCGCGGCGGAAGGAGCGGAGGTCAGGGGCTGTCCGGAGTTCTACGGGTAAATCGTTCCACAGGGTCGGCGCTCCCACAGAGAAAGCTCTCCCCCTGGAGGTCACCAGCCGACATTGTCTGGCTGACGGCACCCTGAGGAGGGCAACTCTATGGGACCGCACCGGGCGCTGGGAGGATGTATGTTGTTGAGTTCTACTGTAGCTGTACAGAAAGCAAGTCCTGCCAGAACAGTTTTAAGCACTCCAGCAAAACTGCTCTTGTCACAGGCTTGCAAATGATTTCTTACAACCTGCGAATACAGTCTTGGCTTATATCGATGCTTTAAAAATGTAACAAGCTCTTATGTATACTGCATATTTCTAGTGTTTTAAAACCAGCGGAAGAGACGTACTATGGGGATGTCTGTTTTTTCTTTCTTTTTATCCTTCCTTCTTTAAAAGGGGATTGTATCACTATGTCTGCTCTTTGAGAATCTCCTGCAAAGCCATCTCCCGCAGCTGTTCTATCATCTTCGAGAAATTGGAGCACAGCCGTAAGTATTTGTCCTTTAAAGTAAAACGTAAATGTATTAATTTGAGGGACATAGACTTGGTTTGACCAGTGCAGGAGAAGACCTGAATTTTGTAAGACATGTTGACCAACTTTCTCCACGCCATGCCATGCAATGATATCATTTCCTTTTTTAAAAAAATTACATCTTTGCCCCGTGGGGTTTCCTGCCTAAGCAGGGGGTTGGACTAGAAGACCTCCAATGTCCCTTCCAACTCTGTTATTCTATTCTATTCTATTCTATTCTATTCGTTCTTCTAATCTTGACAACTCTTACAGTATCTTTTACTTCTGCTATAAGGTTAAAGGAACTTTCTGATATTGCTAAAACACAAGTTACTGCATTGGAGAATCGGCAACAGTCGAGAGATAAAGAAGTGGAATCACTCAGAATGCAGATTTTGGACTATCAGGTGTGATTTCTGATACCCAGCATAGTTTTTAGTGTTCTTTGTAGTATTATTCTTTTAAAAACATTTAATTTACTTTCATTTTATTGGATTTTAGGTACAATCAGATGAAAAAACACTTATTGCAAAATTACAACAGCATATTGTGGCCCTTCAGGTTAGTGAGGCTACAGCTATAACTAAGTTGGCAGCTGCAACATCAAAACTTCAGAAGACAGAGATCACTAACATGCGCTTAGAGCAAAAATTGGATGACAAGGAGCAAGCATTATATTATTCTAGACTTGAAGGGAAGAATAGAGTCAAACATTTACGCCAAACCGTTCAGTCATTACGGAGACAATTTAGTGGTGCTTTGCCCCTAGCTCAACAGGAGAAGTTCTCCAAAACTATGATTCAACTGCAGAATGACAAACTTAAAACTATGGAAGATATCCAGCAAGCTCAGCAGGAACGTCGAAATGCAGAGAACAGAGCAGTGGAGTTGGAGATGAAATTAAAAGGAATAGAAGAGCTAGTAGCTACTTTAAAAGACACAAGAGGAGCACAAAAGGTTTGAGACATTCAGTCTTAAATTGAAAGCTTTTATATGTAATCCTGCATATGCCAGATCAGGCTTTGGATATTATTCCCATCACCCCTGTCTATTTGAGCATCTTTTTAGCCTTCTTAGTGGTGCACATTGATTTATATTTCTTTTGTAAAGTCATCTTGTTAGTTAGGACCAAAATGTAAAGAGATTATTAGATGTGCACTAAACTTTGTATAGATACATCAAGAATTCCTTTTTTCAAAGCCTTTTATTCCCTTCTAAAAAGCTATAATAGTTGTTCAATTCTTGACTATTTTGCTACTTTACTGGAATTAATTAATTGTGTTGTTTAAATTACTATTGAGATTTGACTTGCTATAAATTATCAGGTAATTGAGTGGCATGTGAAAATTGAAGAACTTCGCCTCCAAGAACTTAAACTAAATCGTGAATTATCCAGGAAAAATGAGGAGATTAAATATTTAAAAAATATCTTCTCTGAATATGAACAGACAATCAATCATTTGGAAGAAGAAATTGTTCAGCAAGGCCAGGTACAGAAAAAATACCACTGTCAATTTTTTTCTTCAAAAAATTTATATACTCTTAAGAATATTACTGTTGTTAATCTTTCATAAAACATTTTTTTTGCATGTAAGTTTATTTATATAGTGTGCTATAGTGCTGTTGTTCCTAGATGTCATTCTTCATATAAAATTCTTATCTAATTGTAGTTCCATGAGGAGCGACAGATGGCCTGGGATAAAAGAGAAGTAGAATTAGAACGTCAGCTGGATATATATGACAGTCAGAAACAGGACATATTAAGTACAGCTCAGAAGGTAATTACATTGATTTAATGCTATATAATAGAGCCATATTTTTTGGTGGGGAGCTGCTTTCTTTATCTTCCATTTATTTCTCTCTTTTACAGTTTAATGAAGCTGCAGGTACAGTTCCAGATCCTAACTTGTCTCTTCCACATCAGCTTGAGCAAGCTCTTAAAACAGTTAGAGAACAAAGTCGAACAATTCTGGAAATGCAAGCCACCTGCAAATCTGTAGAAGAGGTAATAGAACTATTCACTTAATTGAATCCTCTGCTTGTATTGATGTTATCAGACCAAAAGAGGGAGAAAATTATCACTATTCGAGCTTAAGAACTGAGAGTGTTTTTACTTTTCACAAATAATTAACAATAATTATCACTTAAATGGTGTATAAGTTGGAAACCTGGGAGTGTTAACTGAGGCCAAAATTTCTTAAGTTTACCTAAGTAAAAATGGAAAAATAGAAAATATTGTTAATGAAATTCAGCATAAATATATCAATTTAATTTGATTTCTTGATAAAAGCATTTTAATTTTTGTGATTACCCTTAATTAATAGGATGATCAAATTCTAACCATTTAAGCCTTAATCTACAGGTTTGAACTGTTCTGTGATAGTTTAACTTGTCAATTTACTAGTTGATAAATTAAAGCTCCTTTTTAGCTATGATGACAAAAAAAATAAATGTATTACTATTGGCATTTTGAATGTTGTAACTGGCTCTGATTGTACAGGATCTAAGCAGTGAAAGATAAAATTAAATGTCCTTAGCAAAAACGTTACCAGCTAGCTCTCTCCAAATTATGTCCTGTAATTATTTTTTAATCTTTTCTGTTTCCAGAGCAACTATCTAGAAAATCCTGAGTTCTTTCTCTTATAGTTGCCTCCACTAACATAATCACCCCACTTTTACCCACACCACCCCAAACCTTCCTCCCTGCTCTTCTAGTATTTTTAATTTGGAGAAAGTTACAAAGCTGTAGGGTTTTTTTTAAATATCTGCACACGTTTTATATATAAAGCTGATCATATCACAATAGAAACATAATTGATTGAAGTGTCATGTAAAATGTACATATTACTGAAATTGATTCTAACTAATTTTTCAATAATATGGATTTCTTTGGTTTCAGAAGTTAAAAGAAAAAGAAGCCGCCTTGTGGAAAGCAGAGCAAAACATCTTGTCACGAGATAAAGTCATAAATGAACTAAGACTGCAATTGCCAGCATCATCCGAGAGAGAGAAATTGGTAGCGCAGCTAGATCAAATTGATGATAATACCCACCCCCATGCTCTGAAAATTGCACATCAGACCATTGCAAATATGCAAGCTAGATTAAATCAGAAAGAAGAAATTCTGAAAAAGTACCAACGTCTTTTGGCCAAAGCACGAGAGGTATTATAATTTAAACACTTAAATAAAAATGAAAGTGAAATATTTAGGTTTCATAATGGAATTTGTTGTTAGGCTTGGAAAAAAGAAACTTTGTCTACCAATACCTTCTGTTGCCATCTTCCTATTATTTCAGTTATTTTTCTTGAATATTTTTGTGCATCATTCATGAAAACACTCCTAGATAGGCATACAAAGGAATGAAAGTAACAGGTTAATAGGGATGAATAAAAAAAAATATAAGTAGGTCACATATTAAAGTTATAAGTAATCTTATTTTGAAAATGGAAAATGTGGAGAGTTAGTTTGGGTTTCTTTGTATTTCATAATAAATCTGATTTAGTAATTCAATAGATTTGGGAAGAATAAGCCTGCAGAAAGAAAATTAGTCTAAATGAATGAGTGAATGAATGAATGAATGAACAAATATATGTATATGTGTGTGTATCTCATTATCTGTTTTTATTAATTAGATGAAATACCGCAAATTATCAATAAAGTCTATTGTAATGAGAAATATAAATGTATTATTTAGGAACAAGAAGAAATTGCAAAGAAACATGAAGAGGACCTCAGAGTTCTGCATCAGAAATTAGATGTACATGTTGACAGTTCCTTTAATAAATTCAAGCAAACAGCTTTAGTAAGTATAATACATTTTGTTTGTTTCTAACTAAATGCTTATGGCAGTAAGATAAAATGGGGAAATTATTAGGGTTAATCATGCAGTAAACAGAAGTTTGGACTGGATTTGGCATTTTTGTCCATTTATCGAGCACTTCCTACGACCTGGGATAAGATGGTATTGTTTCATGGTGTTAAAGGTATCGGTGTAGGACATCAGGTATTCAAATGAAGCTGCCTTTTGCAAACCTTGGGATTGCGCCCAAGGCATATATCATTATTGATACTATCTGCTTTCTTTTGTTATACTTATTCATTGTTATTATTATTAGGCTAGCTATTGATGGAATTAACAGGTTGAGCTGACACTATTAACTTTTGATTTGGAACAATTCATGTGAGGTAATACAAAAAATGGATATTTGCTATTTCATTATGCAGATAAACAATAACTTGTACATGTAGTCCTCGACTTACAACAGTTCTCTTAGTGAACAAAGTTACAAAGGCACTGAAAAAAGTGATTTATGACCATTTTTTACACTTATGACCGTTGCAGCATCCACATGGTCATGTGATTTACATTCGGATGTTTGACAACTGATTCATATTTATGATGGTAGCAATGTCCTGGGGTCATGTGATCACCTTTTGCAACCTTCTGACAAGCAAAGTTAATTAGGAAACCGGAGTCACTTAACTGTGCTACTAATTTAACAACTGCAGTGATTCACTTAACAAATATGGCAAGAAAAGTCATAAAATGGGGCAAAACTCACTTTATAAATTTCTCACTTAGCAACATAAATTTTGGGCTCAATTGCGTTCGTAAGTTGCAGACTACCAGTATTTTTCCTTAATGTATCTTACCTAGAAAGAAAGCTTAAAAATACAATTTCTTTGTGTTTTGCGTTTGTTTCTTTAATTTCAGGAGTAAAATCTGTGATCTGGGGAAAAATATATCATCCTAATGATGACTTTAAGGAGTATATTTAAATCAACTATTGAAATTCTTGTGATTTAGAAAGTTTGATTGACGTATATGTTCTGAATTGAAAATTATACAAGCTAAATTAACCTCTTCTTACAAATGTATTGGCAAGAAACTTTAATTTTTGATGTTAAAATGTTAAAATGAAAGAAATGAGTTCAGAAAGATTTATTTCAATCTTTGTTGTTCTACAGGAGTTGATTCAAAAGCCTTCTTTAGCTGTTCCGGCAAGTAAACATTTAATTCATTTGGCAGAACTGGAACAAACTATAGCAGAACAGGACAGCTCCCTTAATTCCCTTCTCAGCAAATTAAAAAAAACATCATCTGACTTACAGAAGCAAAAGCAGATAACTGCAGTAAAAATCAATGAGTTTGATAACATCAGGGCTCAGTAAGTCTATACTGAAGTTGTGATATTAGAAATTCTTGACCTGTTTTCTTGACTTATAACTGACTCTTGTGTTGCATAAATAATTAAATTTTGAACTGATTATCACTTTATAAATTTAAAATAGTTGAACAACATTTTTAGAGCTATTATCATTGTCTCACTCCTCACCTTTTAATAACATGACTGAGTTTAGTTACCAGTAAATTAGTTTAGTTTAGTAAATTCTGATATAAATTTAGGCCAGTGTGAGAAATATTTATGAATAATATTTAAATATTTCTTGCTGTGCTCAGTTTAATAGTAGAATTCAATTTTATATATTATTTTGTTGCACTAGGCTTGAGGAGAAGCATCAATGTAGAGTTAAAAAACTACAAGATGAAATAGAAGAATTAAGGAGTTTATTGTCAAAAATGGGAAAAGAACTACTGAATATAAAAAGTGAGTTGGAAATACAAAAACAAGCAAATAATAGGTCTCCAACAACGACAATGAAGAATCTAGTAGAACGACTAAAGAATCAGCTAGCTTTAAAAGAGAAGCAACAAAAAGTAAGTATGATTATTTCACAATTTTTTGAGATTGTAGATCTAGGGAGGGGATAGGTGCAATAATTGACAAGTTTCTTGGTGATGTATATTATGCAAAGACAGCCAAAGCCATTTTATAAGCCATACTAAAAACTCACTATCTGCCAACACTTTTACAGACTTCAGCGTTTCAATACTGGTGTAGCGGTTTTTTTCCCCCTTTGTTCTCCTACTTGGTTTGTATGACGCATGATGGTTGCAAAATAGAGATAGAGTTCATTTCTTTTTATCCCAACCTATACAGTGCCTGAGATGCCTTACTGACTGTTTTACACACACACACACACACACACACACACATAACCCTCAACTTACAATAGTTCATTTAGTGACTATTCAAAGTTACAATAGCATTGAAAAAAGTGACTTAGGACTGTTTTTCACAGTTATGACCTTTGCAGCAGTCCCATGATCATGTGATCAAAATTCAGATGCTTGGCAACTAGTTCATATTAATGACCATTACTGTATACCAAAGTCATGTGACCTTCTGTGACCATATGATCAAGATTTTGCAAGCTTCTGACAAGCAAAATCAATGGAGAAGCCAGATTCACTTAACAACTGGGTTACTAACTTATTAACTGCAGTGATTCACTTAACTGAGACAGGAAAGGTCATAATATGGGACAAAACTCAGGTAATAAGTGTCTCAGTTAACAGAAATTTTGAGGTCAATTGTAGTTGTAAGTTGAGGATACACACACATACACACAGTTATACACACACTTATATAATGTTACTTATAAATAAAATAAAATTTTCTGTAGCCTTATTTATTAATTTTTGGAGTTTATTCCAAAGATATCACACAAAAACCTCAGCCAGAAAAGGTTGCAACTTCACTTCTACAGAAAGTTAAATTCTGGATTTATTTACATAAACAAATACAATGACAGCTTTTTTTTTAATTTGCAGAGTTTATTTGTATCTTTTTAATGATATTTTCAGGCTTTGAGCAAAGCTCTTCTGGAACTCCGAGCAGAAATGACAGCAGCTGCAGAGCAACAGATAATTTCTGTAGCATCACAAAAGGAGGCACATATGAATGTTCAGCAAATTGTTGACAATCACACAAAGGAATTAAGGGTAAAAAGGAACCAGCATTTTGGTTTGGTTTGTTTTCATACCAAAACAGTGTCTAGCAGCAATATATCCCACACTGAAAATTGTATTTTTTGTCCAAAAAATGTTCACGATTGGAATGGATGCAAACTAAAGCTATACCTGCTCCTCATTTAGCAACTACCTCAGTTAGTGACTGTTTGCAAATATGGTAATTAAAAAATTATTTTCTGATCAATGCATACATTTACAACCAAATTTTGTTCATCTGTCAACAACACATACCAGTGTGAAAGGAATATTGGTGTAGCTATATGAGAACTTTATCTGAATGAGGTAGCAGCAACCAGTAATTCTCACAGTGGCTTTCAGTTATATGTTTTAAATTTATTAACTTTTCTGTACTGCCCAGCTCCCTCAAAGACAGACTCTGCGTGGTATACAATACTTAGCGACTATTTTGCTTAACTACCAAGTCACTGGAACAGAACTTTTTCATTAAATGAGGAGTGGATATATTTGCTTTATAAGGTGGGGTCTGTCTGTCTGTCTGTCTGTCTATCTAAACTAAATCAAATTATTGAAAATAGAAATGCTATTCATTTCTTCCTTCTGTCCTGGTGGCCCAGGACCTCAATCAGTTTTGGACTCTCCAACATCTTTGATATTGGATATTCCAACCTGCTGAGACACAATTGTTTTGTTTTTGTTTTTTAAAAAATTGAGGGAAAGCTAGGAAAATTATTGGTCTCCCAAACGTTTTTCTAGCCAAAAATTACGAACTTAATGGAAATTATTAATAAAAGGGGATCATTAATAGAAGAGGCAAGCTAGAGTAATAGAATGAGCAATTATTTGCATGATTTCTGAACTTTGAATTGAGAAAGCAAGATATAAGTGATTACTTATTCAAAAGTTTCGGCTAAAATTCTTAACAGCTTTCTGATAAAGTTTTTGAAAGACATCTCATCAATCTTTCCAGAGGGCATTCATCTTTCTGGATTTTAGATGAACAGTATTTATTGTGAAATTGTTATTTGAGGCAGAAGTATCATTTTCTTTTGTCAAAGCGTATCTGTAAAGATTAAACAGGAAAAACAGTATCAAAAGAATATATATCAGTATGATATAACAATCGCAGTCACACACATTTCTGCTATATCAGGACATCTGCTTGAATAAGTCTACCTGGATTATACAAAAATAGGAAGATGTATGTATGATGCTTCCTATAAAAAAAGGCATTTTCCCAGAATGGAGCTGGATATAGAATAATAAATTATTTTTACAGTCAGAAAGAAATGTAACAGCTGAACTACTATTTCTATTTGCCACATAGTCAAAAGAATACCATTTGAAGTGCAATAGAAGTATTGCAAATTGAGTTTTCACAGGAAGATACTTATTAACATAATGTATCAGAAAAGAATATGGTTCTGAATATTTTCCCAGAAAAATAATAATAAATTGGAACATCATAATATTTTATAACTATTTTGAATAATTAATATCATCTACGGTATTGCAGTTCAGTTCTTCCATTGGGTAGCAGTTCAATTCAATTGCATTACAGCTTTAACCAAGAAATAAAACGAAAGGGGGAAAAAGTAAATTAAAAAACCCCAAATTCAGGGGTTCTTAAAAGTTTGTGAACATTTTGAATTTTCCAGTATAATATTTTTAACTGGTTTGTTTAACTGTGTTTTCTCTATTTTAGTTTTAGGATTTAGGAAAACAAATCATGTTTAAATCATATTTACACAGAAATATTGAAAATTCAAAAGGTTTCAAAAATTTTTAAGAGTTTCTTAAAAGAGTTCTTCACCTCAGTCATTGATCTTGAATGGTCTACAACATGGGTGTCAAACTCGATTGCGTCACGTGACATATTGTGATGTTTTTTGCCTTTGTGGAGCTGGAGTGGGTGTGGTCTGCTCATGATGCTTCTGGCTCATGGGCTGCTAGTTTGACACCTCTTGACTGTCCCCTTGTAGCAGATGTTTTTACCTGTTTCTTCAGCTGTAGGAATGGCTGTATTTGATACACAACCAGAGGCTTTCCTGGCCATGGTGTCCATTTTCTATTCAAGCAGGAACCATGAAACTAGGAAACCCACTTAGAGAGCCTCTTCTCAGAGAAAGCGAAATGTAAAGACACAGTCCGCAAAAGCAGATAATATTGGGAAAGTGGATGCAGTGGTAAAAAGCAATTTATGGCTTTGAATTGGGAGCCATAAATACAACTGAATTTTCCTGTGTTTTGCGACTATCTTTTATTGCCAGAAATTAATGCTTTCAACCTTTTTTTACCCCTATGAATTTAATGCTATCATTCATTGTTTGGTTGTCCTAAATAGTAATTAATATATATTAATTTCTTAGAGTCAGATTGAAGATTTGAATGACCAACTGTTGAAACTTAAAGATGCTCTTAAATTAAGCAAAAATAAAGAGAATTCTCTGTTAGATGATGTGGATGATTTAAATCAAGAACTTCAGAAAAAAGTGAAAGCCTACTCTAAAGTTCTAAGGGAGAAAGATGATATGGAAAAAGAGAATGAAGAACTGAAAAAGCAGAATAAAAGATTAATCAGTTCAATTCAGGTAAATAATCCTTTTTGTCAAAGGACATTTTTTGTGGGTTTGTTGGCTGTTTTGTTTTTTTAGCACTGCAATTGATCATCTAGTCATGGAACAAGTCACTCTGCATTCATGCAGAAATCTGCTTAGAGCACATCTGTTAACATATCTAGGTTTCTTTTTTAAGCTTGAAGAAAGCTGTCAGGGTTCCAAGTAATGCCTCCCATCCAGTGTGGGATTCAAGTAATTTAACAACCAGTTCTCTGCCTTAATGATTTCTTCCAACCAGTTTGCCAAACTGCTCAGAAAGTTAACAACCGGTTCTCCCGAAGTGGTGCGAACTGGCTGAATCCCACCAC
>JANHFM010000999.1:92876-103737 GCA_032468115.1 Grayia smithii
AGTTTGCCAAACTGCTCAGAAAGTTAACAACCGGTTCTCCCGAAGTGGTGCGAACTGGCTGAATCCCACCACTGCTCCCATTCAATAAGAACTCTGAGGCAGGCAATTTCCTCAAAGAACATTTTATTGGGACATATCAAATTGACATGTTCCTGGTGAAAAACCGGCTCTTATGTTCCCACTGGTTTTTCACTCAATTAAAAGTAAAACTTTGTCACTTCCCCCCCAGAGTCTCCAGTCACATAAGCATATAGTTCAGTTGCTAGGTGACCTCAATCTCCATCTTTCGAGCACCTGCACCAACATCCTTGATTCCCAGGGGAAATAATTTTATTTAGGCTACAATACCCCAGCTATCTCTACCCCCGGCTCCCTGGCCCCTTCGGTCCAGGCTGTATCAGCCCTGAAGCAATGAAAAGGGAAACCTCCCTAGAGAAAATGGTCACAGTTCGGCCAACTTCAGGGTTGACAAATGCTTTCACATGTTTCTTGCATCTTGTTATGTGTCATTTCAATAAGTGAAATTCCAGTTATATATAACAACATTTATAGTCACAAACTGTTCTATGCAGTATCCACTTTTTTCAAACAAACTTGTGAAATTGCTAATTATGAAATAGTCATACTTTTCAGATTTTATACTAATGTAAAGTATTATATTTATACCAATGCCGTTATACTAATGCTGTAGTATTATGTCATTTGTGATCTACAGGAACTATAATTTAAGCTATTCCTTATTTTTCAGGGCAAGGCTGATGAGCAAACTCTAATAGATGAACTTCAAAGAAAAATAAAAAGAATGGAAACAGAGCTTGGAAAGAAGAATGATGAATCAGAAAAAAAGAATCCAAGAGAAGACAAGGTGTTGAAAGTATGATATAAAATGTCCTTAACCAATATGGCTTATCTCTAACTTGTTATGCCCCTCCCATATTTTGTAATTATATATGGTATTTTTATTAAAAGGTATGTTATATATAGTATTTGTTTATACATGCAGAGGCACATCTTTTCAAGAAATGTTAAGCTTCATTAGAGACTGATAAATTGCCAACCTTTAAAGAAGAAGAAAGTTCATTTTGTTTTTCTTCACTTTATAGACCCCAAGGGAAGAATTAATTAAATGGGAGGAATGTAAAAAATGGCAGACCAAAGCTGATGCAATGAGAAACAAGCTGAAAGAAAAAGAAAAGGAGATAGAATCCCTAAGCAAACAGCTTAACACAATAAAGGAACTTTTTTCCAAGTTAGTTTGATTTTTTCCATTTTTTATTATTTATGATATCAAAACTTATTGCAGTTTAAATGTATTTGATAAGAATTGATCTCCTATGAAAAATATATTCTGAGCCATAATATGTTTTTCACATTAATAAATGATTATAATCTTACTACTTCATAAGAAATCATCACAAGGAACTACTGAATGTAATCATTAGCAAAAATTGAAATTAAATATGGTGCAGAACATTCATATACAGCTGTAAGGGTTCCCACCGATGCCTTAATTAAATCATGAGTCTTGAGCCAAGCTTCAAAAGAAATCCAGTTATTTATTAACTTGAATAGCAATGTATCTTTTTTAGAAATTGTTTCTAGAGCACACATTTGAAAATGCTTTTGTAAAAAGTGTTTTTCATTGAAAACAATTGAAAATGAATAAAAGTGCAAGAGGAAATAAAAGGTTTGTTTTAATGGATATATATGTAATATCCATTATTTTAATGGATATATATATCAGACACAGATATAGATGTGTGTGTGTGTGTGTGTGTATAACATTTAATTTTACATACTTCATTCACATGAAAGCAAGTGTGCTATTGCATTCATAAAAATTACATATTTCAGGGCTGAAAAAGAAAAAAATACTTTGCAGAAGAAACTCAAAACCTGCAGTGTCACTGTTGATCAAGTTATGGGAGTCAGAACATCTGAATCAGAGCGAGAATTAGAAGAGCTTCGTAAACAAAATATGGATCTGGAGAATGAGATTGTTCACCTGAAGTAAGAAAAAAAATCCATCTTATTATCTTAGGCATTGAATGAAGCTGTTGTTAAGTAAGATTGCTTTGCTCAATGACCACAATGACACTTCCGGTTGCTGATGTTAAGTGATCAGGCATGTTATTAAGCAGATGAAATCCCTGGTAAGGAGTGTGGGATGCCTCAGAAAAGTGGGATAGACTCTGGGAGGTTCTGTTTAGTACCTGAAAATCCTCCCTGCCCAAATCCAAGCAGGATTTTCAGCCCCTGAGAAACACTCATGCACAGCCTGCACCAAGCCAGCTAAAGTACCCTACCTGAGGTACCTCATGCGCCTTACCTATGGTGCTGGCTCTCTGCTTTCTGATTGTCTTGTTTCTAGGGGCTGGCTGAAAGAACTGGTTGCCAAAGGATATCAGCATCTTTCCCTGGGTGGAAGGGATCAGCTTTAGTAGGTTGCAGGAACCGAGCTCAGATCTTCAGGATCTGAGTCCTGTTTCTCTACCCCACTGAAGGAGTTAAGATACTCTCAATGCATAGAAGGGAACTCCTTCGGTAGGGTGCAGAAATGGAGTCGAAATGAGCAGGATCTGAATTCATTTCTCCACCCACCCACAAAAAAAAGGAAGCTGACATTCTTTGGCAGGCAGCTCTTTCAGACAGACATTTTACTAAAAAGGAATACCAGGTATAAGTTGCATCTGAGGAAGTCAGCTATAGCTCATGAAAATTGAGTTTTCATTTAGCAACAAAAATTGGGACTGATGACTTGGTCATTAAGCAAAGCAATTATTAAGTGAAAATCATGTGACTGCAACTATGCTTACTATTTTACATCAGCTTTTCTTTGACTTACAGTGTCAGGATATGATCCCAAACAGCAGGGAATTTTTCCAGAATTTGACTCAAATCATATACTCTTCTTCACTCCTCTGTTCTTTGGCATCCCAACCTGATGCTGGGATAATTAGAAAGAAGGAAATTCTTTTTTATGTTCATGTGAGAGAAAGGTATTACTAGAGAGTAAGCAAGGAAAAAATGGGGAATGCACAACCCTAACCTTAACTCCTACTGTTTGCCTAGTGAGGTGCTTAGGAGGCAAACAAAAGTCTTTAATGTAAAACTTAATTTTTAGGCAGCTGAAGGACTCTAATCAACTAAGTTCACAAAGCTGAGCATGTTAAGTTGCAGTTAGCACTTTTAGAGATGCACTGCAGAGAAAAGCAGCATAAGAAGAGATAATTTGTTTAAGAAATCTCTCCACGCTATAAGGAGAGGGGGAGAAATGGATCAGGCACAGAACAATATGTACTGACTGAGTGTAATGGTGAAAGAGAGAGAGAGTGGAGAGAAGGAGGAGGAGAGGTGGGGAGACAGACAGACACTGAGGGTTATACATATGGGCACTTCTCTCAAAGTTACTTTTTCATCACTGTTGTAACTGAGTGATCGCTGTCAGAGGCAATCACTGAGGATTACCTGTACACATTTCTGTACTAACTTTTGCTCCTTCATTTAGGGAGCTCAGTATATGGAGAATGGCAATTTTGTATTTTTGCCAATAATTATTCATTAAAATGTATATAAATCAGAAGTCCAATTCAACTCAAAGAAGACTTTTTCTTTGTATCTAATGTTTATGATTAAACCAACCTTATCACATAGTCACACAAATATAAGCCATTTCTTTATATGAAATATGAATCACTTGTCAAATTGTGCAGTTCTTAAATAATCTTTTCATTTGTAATCAAGAACACAATATGCTGTCCCTCGAGATACTGTTGTGGAAGATTTGCACTTAAAAAACAGATATCTACAAGAGAAACTACTAGTACTAGAGAAACAGCTTCCCCGAGACACTTGTTCAAGGCCATCAGTAAGTTAAGCATATAATCATACTTTTTCAAGATAAAATTCATTGCTATAGTAGATTATGTTCCATTGATTTTGTCAGTATTTTATGATTATTTTAGTACAATATTTTTGTGTTATATTTTTGAACATTGCACCAACAATTATAATAGTATATTTTATGCTATTTATTATTTTGAGAACCAGCTTGTGTAATTGATCAGGCATTAGGCTAGAAACCAGGAGTTCTAGCCACTTTAGGCACAAAGCATCTGGGTGCTTTTGGGGTATTCACTTCTCCTAAGAAAGAGGCAATGGCCATCCACTTTTGAAAAACTTTGTCAAGAAAAGTGCAAGAAATTATCTTGCAATTGTCCAGAATTTGATATGATTGAATGGAAGGAAAAATTATTATTGTATTTATGTTGTTTCTGTAAGCTATTCAGGTTGCTGACATCTTTTAAATAATAGATATCAGTCTTTTAAATAATAGACTGTAGATTTACTTTTTAGACATCTTGATTTTTATATGCTGCCTTGGCAAGATCATGTTTTGGATAAAAAGTACAAATAGATTTGAAGGGACTATATACACATTTTCTTTACAGTAGCAGTTGCTCCTTTGCTTCCTGTCATCAGAATTATGGGTAATATAATTAAGGTTCCATTAAGTATTCTTTAATACTTAATTAAAGTATTAATTCTTTAATTAATACTTAATTAAAGAATTTAGTATTCTTTAATGCTATTGCTTTTTGTAAAATATCTTAAAATACCAACTATTAAGCTTTTAAGCATTGATTATAACTTAAGTTTCTTCTGAAGACATCAGGGATAGGATCAGATGATCAGCATCAAAAAGAACAAGAGCTTCAAAAGGAGAATCTAATATTGTCATCTGAAAATATGGAGTTACGATTCCAGTTAGAACAAGCCAATAAGGACTTGCCAAGATTAAAGGTATATTTTTATTTTATGAATCCGATGGTCAGCAGAAAATTACTATGTTTCATATTTTTTTAAAAATGAATTTGTAACAACTGTTCAGATATATCAATGGATCAATTTCTGTATATATCCCTGTACCTTAGATTGTTATTGGAAATAAATTATTTCACAATGAAATTGTTTTATGAGATATTACTATGATTGTAGATTATACAATAGCCTTTGTTTCAAAGAAAGATTATACAATAGCCTTTGTTTCAAAGAAATTCATATGTGCATCTCATTAAAATTAATTTTGATCAGGCAATACATTTTAACATCAAATATTTATACAAGTTTTGTTTGGATTCTGGATTTACATATCGAAATCTGCTGGGTACATGGTTCCTTTTCTCTCAGTTATGGCATTTGTCTTTATACTATTTTACTGTGATTATAATAAACTGGTTTTATCACTGATTCCTCCTTTTTCCAAAAGCTCTAGAATATTGAAATCTACAGTGATTAGTGAGAACACAATCCTTATGAATTATTATCCTGAATAACATTGTATTCACATTCTTCTTTCATAATGTAAATTGTCTGTTTCAAAAGTTAACAGATTCTTGTCACAGAGTGACACAGTGTTGGTTTGGTATTATGAATGTAAATAATTACAGTAGATAAATACATACTGTAAATCATTGGAATTATTATTAGTAAGTATATTTAGTAGATAACTGGAAAGAAGTTTGTTGTGAACATATAATCCTTTGTTGCATATATCCAGATACTTTTGTAATAGGATGAATACTGCAGAGAAATCTAACTTCTTTATGCATATTTTGAATTTTCCATTTTACTGTACATTTTTATTTTTAGAAAAGTGCTCTGTAGAATGAGATTATCACTTTATTTTTTCAATAGAATCAAGTAGCTGATTTAAAAGAAATGTGTGAGCTCCTGAAGCGAGAAAAGGGAGAAGCTGAGCGGAAATTAGGCAATGTCAGAGGGGTAAGATTATATGATAGAATTTGTAAAAGGGTACAGGAATGAATCTTATAAGTACTAAGAACTTGTATTAACTGCATTAAAATATAGAAGATCTTTGGCTTTCAGCAATGAAGAGTTTCTTATCCCAAGGTAGAGAGATATGATTTGTTTTGCCTATAATAGTAGAGCATAAGATTTACTAAAAACTGAGACAAAATTTAAATAGGAATAAAAATAATGTATCAATTATTATATCAGTTGTATTTGGTTATATGTTACAATTATTATTTTTTTACAATTCTATCTTGGTACATAAGAAGAACTGTATCATGTCAAAAAACCCAGAAGATTCCATTCACACCAAATTCACCAAAATTCATTTAGCTAAATGTAACAGTCCAGAACCAAAAAACCCTTGGATTCTATGTAGTAGATCACTATCTCACAGCAAGCAGAGTTGGTGTAGCAGCAATAGCAATAGCACTTAGACTAGTGGTTCTCAACCTGTGGGTTGGGACGCCTTTGGGGTTCGAACAACCCTTTCACAGAGGTCACCTAAGTGGGGTGAGAGAAGGGGCGGCGCCCATCTCTCTGCTCCTGCAACCCCAGCTCTTTTGTTATTGTTCCTGGAAGCCCTGCTCAGTGCTCGGCTAAGCTAGTCTATGCTGCAGAGCCTTTCCTTCTTCCCAAGGTTTCAGGCACTGCCTTTAGCCCTGCAGGTTGGATGGCAGGAATGCAAATAACGGGAAGTGGAGATGGCTTCTTGTGAGCTCTGGGGCAGACAGAAAACAAGCCCCCGGATGGATTTGCCTCTGAAAAGGGCAGTAAAGAAGCCTGGGCCCAGTGTGAAAATCCCAATAATGGGCTTCTTCTCTTCTACCACAGCAGAGAATATTGATATCAGATATTTACATTACGATTCATCATCGTAGCAAAATTAAGTTATGAAGTAGCAACGAAAATAATTTTATGATTGGGGATCACCACAACATGAGGAACTGTATTAAAGGGTAGTGGCATTAGGAAGGTTGAGAACCACTGCTCTATACCATTCTGGATAAATGGCCAATCTCTTCTTAAAAATCTCCAGTGATGGAACACACACAATTTCTGAAGGCAAGTCTTTCCCCTGATTAATTGTTCTCATTTCAGAAAATTTCTCCTCATTTCTAGCTTGGATCTCCCCTTGATAAGTTTCCATCTATTACTTCTTGTCCTGCCCTTAAGTGCTTTGGAGAATACAATGATCCTCTCAACTGTGTTACAATCCCTCAAATATTGGAAAACTGCTACCATTCCTTCTCTTTGTTAGACTAGACCTTCTCAGATCTTGCAACTGCTCATCGTATGTTTTAACTTTCAGCTCCCTAATCACTCTTGTCGCTCTTCTCTGCACTCTTTCTAGACTCTCAACATATAATTTAGGCAAATTATGATAAATTAAAAACACTTATTAAAATAAACTGAATTAAATAAATTAGGCAAATTATATCTGTCCACCTTTCTCTCAGCAGGATAGGTTTCAGAAAACAGAACAGAACTGGACCAAATTTCCTGGAGGAGGAGATGCTGGCAAAAAATTAAAAAAACATTTAAAATTTAAAAACATAGGCTTAATTTGGGGCTGAAGACAAGAAAAAAAATGTGAAAAAATTGCCCCAAACACTTCTGTGGAAGTTATAGATGGGCAATCATCCAGAATTTTGCTGAGTCCTCCATTTTCAGTTCTCCTCCTTTTCATACTGGTCATATGACCCAGAACAGAACTATTATTAGAGACTTGGAAACCGTTCCAGGAAGATGTCCTTCATGTTTACCTACCTCACTGACATTAGAATTAGCAATTACTTTTCAGCTAATCAGATGAAAGATACATTTGAGCTGTGTTTGAAAAATGAAAACATGTAAACAGTTCCATGGAACTGATTTGGAAAAACAACAGCAACAAAAGTTGTTGCCGAGAAATTGAAAAGCTTTCCATAGGAAAAGGTGAAAGCTTAAAGATTTAGAATATATTTTCTTTCAGATTCAAGCTAATAAGAGATTTATAATATTATAAATTGTTTTGGAAAAAATTGCTAGAGAAAACTTTCTATAGCTCTTTCTATAGCTCATGAGCAGCAGAGAGGTATAAGGCCCAAGAGGACAAGCATAGGTCGTCCCAACCTCCTTTTCGAGTGGGAGATAGGGCTTATTTATCCACCAAGTATTTAAAATTATGGATACCAAGCAAAAAATTGGGTCCAAAATTCATTGGGCCTTTCCCTATCTCGAAGATAATTAACCCTATGACAGTGAGATTAAGCCTCCCTAGGTTGCTAGGTAAGGTGCACCCGGTCTTTCATAGTAGTCTACTGAGACCGGTGACAGACTCGAGGCTCAATTTGAATGAAGATATTGATGAGTGGCAGGTTCAGAACATACAAATTATTTGAAAATATAATAATTACTGTTTATAAAGCATGGCTATTATGGCTGAGCAAATACTTTGAACAATGCACAGAAGCATTCATAAAGCAGTTATTTTGAATAATTAATGCAGCCACATTTTTTTCCCAGGCTGACACAACTGCTTTGGAAGCTTTTTCCAGTTGTCTCCCTATATTTATGGACAGTAGCTTTGTTTTACAACTTCCAAAATACCTTTTCCAAAGGATTTGCACAGTCCTGCTTTTCTTAAAGAGATGGGTATCAGCTACATTATTTCTTTTTAAAGGTAAATCTTAAAAGTGAAGATCTGATTCAGAGAAAGACGTTAATCTGGAGAAGGAAGACTTCAGTGTCCTTCAGGAAGGCAACAGATGTTGTGAAATAGACATTACATTGTAAAATGTTCTGATGCAGGAAAGCACTTGGGTGCAATGGCAAATAATAGAGGAGTAGAATTTGTTATGTCATAACATAGGTTTGGCCTTTTAACACAGTCAACATTTAGCAGCAGACTCCAATGGAGAAGAGAGAGCAAATTTAATTCACACTTCATAAAAATAAAGTTTCAAACTTACAACTTACTAATATTGGAAATTAGCAAACAGTGCTGGTTTTATGGTTTCACAGAGTTTGAGGAAACGTGCCGATAAGGCAGATCTTTGGGTGCTAATATCTAGACAAAAAGGATATAATTTATTTAATGCCTTAAATCAGTTTTTTAAAAAATAAATAAATAGAGGAATTGTCAATATATGCCTCCTAATTACTTTGTAGAATTGGATAAAATTGCCAAGCACCAATTTATCAAATATATCAATTTTTGCAAGCTCAGAGTTCCTCAATCTTTCTAGCTTTGCAGGCCGGCTGTTCTGACTCAGCTCCCCAAACACAACAAATCCTCTGACATGAACTCAAAAGATTCCTTTATTAGGAATGCCGGCAGCCCTGGCAAAAAAATTATTTCACAGGCTAACAAGTCTGGCTGGCTGGAAGATGAATAGTTGTCTGTCACACCTATTCATTTCCACCCCCTGCCTTTTATCCCCAGAGCTAGGGTGGGTCTTGTTAGCAATGATGGCTCTTCCTTCCCCAGGATCAGCCCACGGTTTTCCATTGCTCTCCCCTTCTCTGATTTCTGAACAGCCACGCATCAGGCACTGGACCCAGCTGTTCTTCTTCTTCTTCATCATCAACCACCTCCAGACCTGGGGGCTGTTGACTCTCAATCTGAGGGCTAATGGATGGCCCAGGCTCCGCCTCTGTTTCTCTCTCTGCCAGCTCCATTTACTCTTCCCCCTCGGAGCTCCCAGGTTGCCCTGAAGCTGACCCTGACTCCTAGGCCTCCTCCTCATCCTCCTCCTCTGATTTGGCTGCTGGAGTGGCCGGTCGCCAACAGGCCACAACAGTGCCAGGTGGTACCATGCAACCAGGGGTGAAATCCAGCAGGTTGTAACAGGTTCTGGAGAACCGGTAACGGAAATTTTGAGTAGTTCGGAGAACTGGCAAATACCACCTCTGGCTGGCCCTAGGGTGGGCTGGGAATGGAGGTTTTGCAATATCCTTCCCCCAGGAGGAGAGGGAATGGAGATTTTGCAGTATACTTCCCCTGGAATGGGGTGGGAATGGAGATTTTGCAATATCCTTCCCCTGCCCTGCCCATCGAGCCACGCCCACAAAACCGGTAGGGAAAAAATTTGGATTTCACCCCTGCATGCAACCAGTAGGAAGCGCACACAGTGCCAGCTCAATTTGTGCGAGTGGCGGGCACGCATGCCTGGTTCCAAATGACTCAAGGCCTGGTAGTGGGCTATGGCCCGAGGGTTGGGGACCCCTGCAAGGCTTCATAGATATTATGAAGTCCTGAGCTTTTATCAGGGGAAATTTCACGTTCCACCAGAAATGATCAAGTGATGAGAACTTCATAGGGGCATTCATATACCTGGAACTGAAAGACATCATTTGAGTGATGTTGACAGGTGCAATAAGTTACCTCCCTCAACTTGAGCATAACTAATTACACCGAGAAATTTGTGTTACTTTTTTGGCAACAATAAAGAAGTGTCCTTTTTCAGCATGTGTTTTTTCTTTTATAATTCTAACTTTGTTACAGCACTGGGATAGATTTAGTAGTAGTCTCTCTTCCAGGTATTAATCATGTCCAACCCTGCTTAGATTTTTGAAGATGAGGTATGGTTGGCTATGTATTGCAATCTGATGCCAGCAGGAACATTAGGGGAAAGAGCAGGATTAAAGGGAATGCTTACTCAAGGTGGAATCAAAAGCAACCCATCAACTCAAAAAGTCTATGATCGCTAAGCTTTTCATGAACCTGTTTCTGGACACAATCCAACATGCTAAAATGAAGAATCTTGTTTCTTCTCTATACTGTGATAAACTTTTTGATTGGTTGTCACAAGTAGTTAGGCAAAAGGAACTAATAAATACAGCCAACTGTAGTTGAAACCATCAATGATATGCTTTTTTTATCCTCCTTTATTTGAAAGACCTTTCGTTGTTCTATAACATACAAATGACCTTCTATAATTTCACTTGATTTGAAAAGTCTTTTCATGAATCTAGTATCTACAATAATCTCCGCTCTTTCCGCCGTGACCTGAAGACTTGGCTTTTCCAACAGTCTTGTTGATCCGGGGGGTAATTTTAATTT
>JANHFM010000999.1:132694-143977 GCA_032468115.1 Grayia smithii
GGAATGAAGGCTATGGCTAAGCACATTGGTTTGTGCTTAATAAAATTGTAAGCCACCCTGAGTCTTCAGAGAAGGGCGGGATATAAGTTGGATTTTTTAAAAAAAAGTTGTCAGATTTATGGAATAGCCATTAATATTAGAGAACGTTACGATGATAATGAAAAAGTACCGTAACTTTGTAATCAATGCCTGCAGTCTCTCTCTCTCTCTCTCCCCCCCCCCCTCTCTCTCTCTCTCTGTTACATGTTGGTTATTAAAGTCAGTTTATTTTATTTACTTATTTACTTAATTTGTATAGTTTGCCCATCTCAACTCTGGGCAGGCATGCCTTAACAAGCTTAGCTCTGTGGCCTTAACAAGTTGATTAGAATCCTCAAGCTGACTGGCACTGTTGCCTGACAATAAGAAGACCCTAATCAGATTCACACTAAAGGCTGTTGTTTGCCTCTTAAGGAGCTCACATCTTACATCCATAAGTGGACTAGGCAAACAGTGCCTATTTTTTTTCATATATATATTCCGCATTGTGTGCCTGCTTACCCTCTTGCAATTTCTTCCTCTCCAATGAATGTATATTTTTTAAAAAAATTGCTTCTTGCTCATTATCTCAGCATTGGGAAGGGAATGTGGAACTTTGCCTTTTTACCTGGCTTCATCATGAGTCATGTTCTGGAAATCTTCTCTAATAATAATAATAATCACTCAGTTGTTCGGGAGTATATTCTTCTGACACTATAAAGCAAAGGAAAGTCAGTGTAAAATCATAAACACAATTATGGTCACATGATTTTTACTTAGTGATTACTTCACTTAACAATTGAACTTCTGGAACCAATTGGGATTGCTGAACAAGGACTACCCATACAGATCATGTAATTATTATATTTTATGCTACCACAATCATTTTATTGTATTTTGTCTGCATGTACATCTGTTTTTGTCTATCTGTCTCTGGGCTCTAAAGAAAAATCAGAATTAGAGGTAATTAATGCTTAGATGGTTGATTATAGGGAGATTATAGGGTTGAATAGGAAATTGAAAAATGCCTCAAGAAGACAAGGACAACCCAGGAGCTGAGCTGCACTTAAAGATGTTTTTACATTTTACATGAGTATGTAACTTGAGGAATGCTTTTAGCTAAAATGAGGAGTTCTAAATGCATAAATGAACAATCTTGCACAAGATTTTTGCATTTGTGGGTAAGCTTGGTTTACTCCTTTTTATGGGGTTGAGGATCATCTTAAATTCCGGACTGTTTTCATTTCAGGGAAATAAATGACTGGTTACTAAAGCAATAGACCTTTCACTCACTACAATATTAATAATATGGCTTTGTTCATTTAGTTGTGGGCTTTATCATGGATCCAGTCATTACGAATGATAAACCATTGAATATGGATTAATGCAATGTATGATTAGTCAGATCATAGTTGAAAACCAATGCTTAGCATAATATGGGATCTTTTCTTTAATATTGCTCTTTTGTAACACGCAATTAATTTTGTATATTTTGGGGAGTGAATAGGATCTTAAAAGAAACATTTCCTTCAAGACATCTTTTAATGTATATTTTATTTCCTTTGTTGCTGCCATAAAACATAGGACACAATAAATTTCATTGAAGCCAGTTAGAATAAAATGTATTAACTGTCTGGAACACTTAATGAACCATGGCTGAAATCCTACCTGTACTTAACAGAAAGTTATTCCAATTGAACCTGTAAGAATTTTATCCTATGTTATTGTGAATAGGATTGCATACTATTAAGTTAATTGATTTATTTATTTGGTTAATGGTTCAGGTGATAATATAAATTCTAAATACAATTATTAAATTTTATTTTGGCTTTTATGAATGAGTTAAGTCTGTTAAACTCTTCAAAGTCTCAATTCAAAAGTCTTATACTGAATTTAAAGTTGCTTCCAATAGATTCTACATTGCAAGGGGAAGTTCAGGAAGGAATTTTGCATCCTGCTCAAAATCAAGATTCCACAAAAGGTCAGGAGAATACATTAAGGCCTATTCATCCTCCACTTATTATTACCATCAATCTTGAGGAGGAAGAAGAGGAAGAACAAGAAGAAAAATGTAAATATTTTTTCAAGCATTTGTGTTTGTCTGCATACTATCTTTTAGAAAGAGATGAAAACTAAATCCCAATATGAATATTCTTGCTTTTCTTTTTCTTTGCTCATTATATACATCTAAAATATTGCCTACTGTTAAATGTGGAGACATAGTTTAAAAAGGAGATGAATGCTCTTCTTTAAAAAGTGGATAAATGGGTTTAGAATGTCTGCTTCATCTGTAAATCCAGACTTTGAGAAATAAAAGCATATTATATATATTTCATGTAGAATAAAATATAGTTTCAGAAATGCTTTTCAATCCTTTAAAAGGAGCTCGATTCTGAGGCAACAGTATTAGAAAAGAAGAGGGAAGATAACTTAGAATGGAGCTTAGAATGAAACATTCTGAAAGGACTCCCCAAATGCTCTCCAAAGGGGTTGCATGGGGATTTTTCTATTATTATTGTTCTATATTTTGTGAGTGGCATGGTGGCCACTTAAGAAGAAAGGGAAAGCATATAAACAAGTATAGATTCTGGAATTCTTTCTAAGTTCCACTCAGCAATAGCCATTAAAAAGATCTCTGTGTTTTTCCATGTAACAAAATAACATGATCCATGCATGTGCTTTTGCTTTCCACGTGTTGTGCCTTTGTGTCAATGTGTTCACTGGAAAGTCTAGAGCCAGTTGCATATACTCTCTCTTGGGACTCAGAGAGAATGGAACCAAGAATGGAACAGTTAGTAACATTCCAGCAAATGTGCATCTCCTTCTCCATAGGAGAAGATTTTTCTCACTTGAGGGATTTTTTTTTTCTGGAATATTTTCCTTTGCAACTTTGGCCAGATGTGGCTCTTTTTTTCGAACTCATAAACTCAGTACTTTCCACACAGCAAAATGTCCTCTCTACATATTCTTTTGTAAGGATATTTTGAACCTCTTTACATATTTTTTTCTTATGCCCAATTGAGAATGAAAGAATGAAAGTGGAGAATAGGAGTTCTTTAGAAAAATATAATCTAGTTTTTCCTTTTAAACCTATTCAGTCGGTAAAAGAAAGATTCTATTTTGTATTATAAATGTAAATGCAATTCAGATTTGCTTTATATGGCACAGGAAAAAAACCTGGAAAGAATTTGATTAGAAATAACTTTTTAAAATTGTTCCATACAGATGCATCTTATTTATTGTCAAAAACACCAGAAGATATAGAAGAAGAAAAGGCAATAAAGGAAATGTGCTATAAATCTGGTAAGAATCATATTGTTATATTAACTAAGAATATTGGTACATTTTTTTAGCTGATATAACAATAGCAATTTTTTTCTTTTCTTTTGTCTTTTTGTGGATGAAACAGGAGAATATTATAGAATTCAGACTTCTCAGGAAAATAATTTAACAAAAAATTCTTCAGTGCTGGAGAATGAGCTCATTAAACCTATGGAAACATGCAGAGAATTACAAGAAGGCAAGGAATAGAACAATTGAAGGTTTTAATTTTGGATCTTAAATGTTGTTTTATCTTTTTAAAGATAAGAAATATTAATTGTTAAAAGGGAGGCTTTCGCATAGGTTTGCCTGGTGTGCCAGTTGCACCCTTTCCTGGACCGGGATGCATTATGCACAGTCACTCATGCCCTCGTCACCTCTAGGCTGGACTACTGCAACACCCTCTACATGGGGCTGCCCTTGAAGAGCTCCCGGAGGCTTCAACTGGTTCAAAATGCGCCCGCACGGGTGGTGATGGGAGTATCTCGCTACTCCCATGTTACACCGCTCCTGCGCAAGCTGCATTGGTTGCCGGTTGTCCACCGTGTGCGATTCAAGATGCTGGTATTAACCTATAAAGCCCTACATGGCTTAGGCCCAGGGTATTTGCGGGACCACCTGCAGCCATTGGCATCCTCCCAATGCCCGGTGCGCTCCCACAGAGTTGGCCTCCTCAGGGTGCTGTGTGCCAGACAATGTCGGCTGGCAGCCCCCAGGAGGAGAGCCTTCTCTGTGGGTGCACCAGCCCTCTGGAACGAACTGCCCCCGGAGTTCCGAATGGCCCCTGAATGGTCCGCTTCTTCCCCCACGACTTGAAGACATGGTTATTTCAAAGAGTGGGCCTGGACTGACTATCAATTTTATGTTGTTTTTATCAATGTTTTAAATTTTATATTGTTACTTGTTTTGAACGCTTGATTTAATTGTTTTTTAACTTTTCTATTGTATGTTTTTAGTATGTGAGCCGCCCTGAGTCCCACAGGAGAAGGGCGGCATATAAATCCAAATAATAATAATAATAATAATAATAATAATAATAATAATAGTAGTAGTAGTAGTAGTAGTAGTAGTAGTACATTTTTTTACATTAACGTATTGTTTAGAGGTTGACTCCAGGAGCCCAAGTTCAATCTCTGGACTTGCCAACTAAAAGTACCAATTAATAGATTGCACAATGGGGAATTTGCCAGTTACCTGAGTAGAAACCTGTCTTAAATATAAAACCTGCTCCTAATCAGAGTTGAAAACATTGGGTTGTGCCAAGAGTGTAACTTTTTTCAGTTTAAGGGATATAACAGGCTTTGGATACTATGTTATTTCAATATAAGTGGACAATGCCCAAATTGGACTGATTTTCTTTGTGGGAGAGACTGGGGATTTGAAAGGTGATTCGGAGCCTCCTGTCTACTTAGGCTTGGGGGTCTTCTGATTATTGGGTTCTGGAAGCCAGGACAGGAGATTTGATAGTCAACATGTTTTATTTTTCCAACTCTGAATTACATGAATAAATAATATCTGGTATGAGACAGTTTCCTATGTATCTTTGTATGTAAAGCCATGTAGGGCTTTATAGGTTAATACCAGTCATGGAATTAAGTAAAATACTCATTAGTCATATTTTATTAATTGTTCCTAAGAAAATTCATCTTATTATAGAAAAAAATGATAAGTCGCTTAGTAATTTCATATTTATGATCCCTATATTGCCAATAGGTAGGGTTCTAAAGCTTATAGAACAGTAGGTAATGCTATGATAATAGCTGACCCTACAGAAAACTATTCCTATTACATGCAGTTTAATAATTTCCCAGATTTTCTCTCTCACCATTTTAGGTGATGGTGTTGCAGTTCCATCAAAGTTTAACATTGTAGAAAGGCAAACAAAAATAACAGCCTCAGTGGACAGTTGCTCTAAATCTGAACTTAGTGCCTTTGAAAATGGAGGTAATTATTTAAAATAGAATTTCTACATTTAAATTCTTATAACTGACAATGAAATAAGTGTGCAGCAACCTGCATTCAGATACACACACACACACACACACACACACACACACACAAACTACCTACAGAAATTCTGCTCAGTCGTTTTTCATTTTCCAGTTTAATGAAGCAATGCCATCTGTCTTTATTTAATTTTATTTAAAGAAGCTTTGGGATTGTTTGCAAGCTACATTTACCTTCTCAGACTGCAATTTTTGCATCCTTTCTCTATTGAAATCACCAACAATAGAAACAAAGAGGGAGAATGAGAGGGAGAGAGATTTGGGATTTGAATCAACATATTACAAAATCACCTGCATTGTTGTTCCTGAATAGAGATGCCTCAGATTTCAGAACAAAAGGATTCTCCATCAGAACAAGCAAGATAATATTGGGTAGCAGGTTGTGGGAAGCTGCTGAATAGACCTTTAAGAAATAAGAGCTCCCAGCAAGGATATTGGTGTAATCATCTGTAAGAAAAAAAGAATATGGAGGTGAAGAGTGTCCATTTAATTATTTCCAAGCAGCTGAGTTCTCATGTGCTTTGTGCAGTACCGGTATCAGTCACTACAATACTGCAGTGTTATTTCCCAGACAGACAATACAGTTCTAAAAGAAACTCTATCCCCTTTGAGATGCAATGCCCCAAATTTCTTAATATGTGAGCAGCCTCGTAGCACTTCTTGTTCTTGCTTTTGAATGTTAGCCTTTTGTAAACATTCACTGTAGTTATATGTAAAGAGAAAGCTCTATAAAGTATTCAGCTATATGTACATAGGCTTCCTTATACGCCAAGCTCGTGCTTTATTAGGACAACTTTATGTTGTTATTCTTATTATGATGATTAGATTTACATCCTCCCTTTATTTCTATATAACTGAAGGCAGTGTACATCATGGGAAGATGTTCCCATGTCTTACTTTACCTCTCCCCCAAAAAACCTTGTGAGGTGAGTTATTTCTTCCCTGTAGGCCAGGGCTGTCAAACTCAGATCAGATGCATCAAGCGCTGGCCACACCCACACCCGGTTTAGTGAAGGGGGAAATAAGTCCCGACATGTCACCTGATGCCATCGTGACAACATGAGTTTAACACCCCTGCTGTAGGCAATTCTTCTGAATGTACAATTACAGGAAAGAAGTAGCATGATTTGAGTTAGCATTTTAGGTGTGATATCAACTGACTATGGCTATTGATTGCAAAATTTTCCAATCTCTTCCTTTCATGTTAGATGTGGCATGTGTTTATATTTTGTTTAAAATAAGCAGAAGGCCTTTGAAAAGAAACAATAAAATGTCTCCTTACCGATTTGCAATTTCACTACAATGGTTTAGGCACATAAAAGAGTTATTGCCATTTGGGCTTTACATAGGATCCATTGATGCTCATACCATGGAATCTCATTTCATTTTGCTAGTTTAAACAATTTTGTTTCATGTGCATATTTTGCCATTCATTGCTTTTCCATTTAAAGGGAAAAGAGCAGACATCTAGAATACTATTTTTTAATTTCTTTCTTTTATATGTTTCTTGTTATTGTTAAATTTTCTCTGATAATTCTGTGATATATCTCTTTCTCTGTAGGAGGTGATTGTTACTTGTCACAAAGAAATATATTCGTTGAAGGGATACAAAGCAAAATGTTCAATGGAGAGAAACAATTTACCATGCTAAAGTGTTTAAACGTTAAAGGTATTCAGAACTCATGTCTCACCTTCCTTTTTCTCAATAGAAAAATAAATACTGTCTTATGCTTGGCTAAAATATACCCCAGAGAAATTGCTAATTTTAGAAGTCTTGCAGAAATGGTTAGATCCCACTCAAGAGGGTGATTTGAGCCATGTATTGGTTATATGATGCCATAATTGGGGAATCATCTTGGTATATTCTCATGCTAGTTGGCATTGTATCATTGGATGAGGATATGACACTTCAAGGGAAGAAATGCCCTTTCAGAATGGCAATCATTGCTATAGTGTTTTTGAAAAACACCTCTGCACTAATATTGGTTGGGATTTTTTTGGCATAGTTCCTGGTAGTACTGTAGTAGTATGATTAGGTTTAACTACTTATATATCATCATTCAACCCCTTAGACCTTCTCGGGGGTGATCTGTCCCCAATCAGGTCTTCCAATCATGCCTCATCTTAAGAACATTGTAGAATAAGCCCCAAATAAGTCTAACTTAGCTGCGATACAAATACACTGTAACCCCTGGCCACTTGTGTGCTAATTTTAAGGGAAATGGAAACTGCTGCTGCTTTTGTTTCTCCAGTCAGTGCTCTTATACTTGGATGAAATATCTAAAATGCTAAAAAAAAAGTAG
Source organism: Grayia smithii (assembly GCA_032468115.1). Classification (NCBI taxonomy): domain Eukaryota; kingdom Metazoa; phylum Chordata; class Lepidosauria; order Squamata; family Grayiidae; genus Grayia; species Grayia smithii. The sequence goes on from JANHFM010000999.1 coordinate 140,343, forward strand.
CAATTGAACTACTATTATAATAGCAATAGAATGAGAGAGCTCTGAAGATTGACAGTAGGTCCTCTGTTGAATATGACTCCTCCGGGTTCCATCAGCTAAACAATGTCGGCTGGCGGGCCTGCGGGAAAGGGCCTTCTCTGTAGTGGCTCCGGCTCTCTGGAACCAACTACCTCCTGAGGTCCGGACTGCCTCCAACCTACTGGCCTTCCGCAAAGCTGTTAAAACCTGGCTTTTCCGGCAGGCATGGGGCCGTTGATCTCGCTATTGTGACTCAGCGAGATCTGGCTCCAGTTGGGATGTGAATATTTTTTATGGTTCTATTGTTTTAACCCGTTTTTTAATTTTTTTATAATATATTGATGTTATATTTTTTTATTGTGATGTATTGTGGTTACACTTTTGTTGTGAGCCGCCCGGAGTCCTTCGGGAGTTGGGCAGCATAAAAATTCAAATAAATAAATATTGATTTGAACAAATGCTCGGTTATACTGACTTCTGATCCCTTTGCTTTTTCTGGAAGGAAGCATGTATGTTTATTAGTCATTGAGTAGAACAATTAGTGGATAGATATACTGTAGATCATCCTGGATATCTTGTTCCTTTTTTATACTTTTGCAGCTATTAGCAATGGCTTGACCTTGCTTCAGGGTGAACTGTTTTTGTCAATTTAAAAATACAGACCCTGCTAGGGAATTTCTGTATTTGTAGGTCATTTCATATGCCAGTTTGGGAACTAGAACTGAATAGCAATAGTCAAGGAGACAACCACTAAGACAATACTTGTAAATAAAGTAATAAGCAGTAAAATTGATGCTATAAATATCAGACCATTATATCTCTGGGATGAGTGTTTAAAGACTGTTAAAACTATGAATAGAATTCTTGGATCATGTGCTAACATGGGAACAGAGGCCATAGATAATCCTGATTCAGAGTGTGCTAAGCCAAACTATGATTCCTTTGAGATTTAATAACTTGCATAAACCTACTAGAAAGGTTATTCATGAAATCATGTAAAACAATGACTTAGTGGAGTAGCTAGATCTGTCTGTCGGCTTCCTTACTAATTGTTATTCTAGAAGTGAACAACAATCCTAACATTTTTTTTCAGCTACAAGCCATACAGAAAGCATCAAGAAGCATCATTTTAAGGGAGTAAAGAAAAAGAAATGGCTATCTGAAGAATCCAAAAACCTGCCTACCCCTTTGACAGCAAAAGGTATTTCAAAGTAACTTTTTGAATCATTCCAAATAGCACAGTCTGCCCTATTTTACCATTTTCCAACATCAGACACACATTACTTAGATGGAGCTCTCTATTAAGACCCAGTATTTAATTCATTTTTCAATATAAGTGATGGATAACTTAAAGTCCTCCACAAAGTGTCTGTCTGCTTCTAGTTGGGATGTTCTGGGTTCATGGATGACTAAATTGGAATGGATTTCCCATCCTTGCAGTATATATTGAGCCCTGAGTAGTTTCTTACATGTTGTGGGGAAAATATTGATTGTTTTATTATCTCTTGCAGCAATGCATACTTCAAACTCTAAAAGTAAAGGGAATTGCCAACAAAATGATCAAATCAAGAATGCTGAGAATGCCTCTTATATTCCTTCTCAGAGAGCCAATGGGAGAAGTATTTCCTTGAGTGCTCCAATGGCTGGAAGGTCACAAAATCTCACCTATGCTAACATTGGGGTAGCCAAAGAATCCAAAATGAATTTATCTACAGGTGAGCATGTAGCTTCATAAGATCTCTTTCTGATATGGGCATCAGTTTATTTCCTAATGAGATGCTATGCTAACTAAATAATACTACTGTTTCATCACCAAAGGTTTTTCAGCTGAGATACGGTGTCCTAAAGCTTTCAACATTGCTACTTTGTCTCTACAAGGAAATACATTCTGTCGTTTTGTACATGAATTTGAAACAATGAGATTTAAATTTTATTAATTGCATAAATTGCTTTTGGAATTAATTTTGAGAAAGATCTATCTAAAATAATTTAATTGTTACTTTAAATGAATATGATTCTAGTTTTTATACAATGCCTCTGCAATTCAGTTTTTGTAATGTGGAACAAGGTTACAAGAAACTGGTCATTCAAAAATTCTGCAATAATGTTAATTTTCTATTAAAAATGCCTAACTGTTAGTGCTGTTCACTGGAGTATATTTACTAAGAACACAAACTATAGCAGTCATTACTATTTTTTAATATTGTTTTTGATTATTTTGAATTCTCATTTTACATTAATGATATGTCATTAATTCTGTTTCTTGCTCTAATATTTATGATTTGTATCTAAATTTTAATGTATGAAATATTTGCTCTTAATGTGTTATGTAAATGCAACAATTGTGGTTTGCATACTATGGCCTATAGCTTAGTCCACAAACCATTAAACAAATCAGAGGTAATTTAAATAAACGCAGCTACAAAATTCTTACCTCTCCTTTAGCTCTTGTAGGGAAGTTGAGTATTACTTTTCATTGATGTTAATCATTTTTTTTCTAGAAATAAAAAAAAAGTACTGGAAAAGTTTCAATTCAGGTTTATCCCCTCTTGCCTTGTTATTGAATATTTATTGACATAATAGATTTTAATCTTAATTCTATCATGCTTCTAATCTCCCTATTCATTTTATTACTTCATTCACTAGTTTTACTTTTTATCTATTTTTTTAAATGGTAAATAACATTTAAAAGGAAAAAAAATATGCAGATAGCACAAAGGATTTGAAAAAGGACTGGGATAATTCAGACTAATTATAACATACTATACTGTTGTCACTTTCAAGAAAAAAAAATTACATTTCCTCTGTATCAGCCCATTACACAAATATTGAATTTTACTGTGAGCTTTTAAAGGTTTATAGTCTATAACTCTCAGTAATATCACCCCTTCTGAAAAATGTCTTCCCAAAATATATTGGAGAAGCTGGTAGTTTTATTTTGTACAAACTAGAAAAATGCTGTCCATGTTGTTTAAGAAATTTTGATTTCTGTAGAAATCATTATTTCACTTTGTTAAATTAGTTGTTTCAAATATTAACAACAACAACAACAATTTATTATTATAGTCTTAGACTAGAACAAAATATTATTAATAAAGTTAAAACCAAACTTTTCAGAGGAAGATATTGATTGTTTACAGATTTTCAAATAGTTTTGTTGCATTTATACTTTATATCACAATTCTGTTTTAATGTTTTAATGCCCTTTACAATTTAATTTAATACTTGTTATTTTGTATATTGAAATGTAGCAATTTCTTAATAAACATTTTCAATGCAGCAGATTTATTCTCTTAATATTTTGTGCCCCATCTGATTTATTTGTTCAGACTTTGTGCAGTAGCACAATGTTTTACAATTATTTTTCATACCTAATGAATTTTATTTATATACCATATTTTAAATGTGCCTTCCTGAATATTTTTCACGGTTATTTAAAAAAGAAGAAAAATATTATTTTAAAACTAAAATTGACAAAAAGTATATTACTCTTAATAATTAATGAAACTTTCATGATTTAAAAAAATAAAATTGACAAAAAGTACCGTAAATTCCGGCGTATAAGACGACTTTTTAACCCATTAAAATCTTCAGATAAGTGGGGGGTCATCTTATAC
>JANHFM010000999.1:174779-185897 GCA_032468115.1 Grayia smithii
CTGTTCCTACTCATCCAGACCCACACTGCCTCCAGGCAACGGGACATCATGGAAAGGGCATCCCTGGGGTGGTCTGGAGTGGAGATATACAACTGGGTATCATCAGCGTACTGATGATATCTCATCCCAAAACCACGAATGATCTCACCCAGCGGTTGATTGCATACAATCAACATTTAACACCATATCTGTATTCCCTAATTCAACCCTACATTTTTCATTATACTCTTTCCCTATATTATACATGCACAGTGCTTTCTTTCTTGTATTTCTGAATGATCCATTGGACAAAAATCATGTTTGACATAATGCCATTCTAACTTTCCACGTTTTGCTCATGATTATCCTTTACAACCATGATAAAAACTATGCAAAACATTTCCCTAAATGTGCTTTATAATATTCCTGTCCTTCTTGTATTCATTCTTGTGACATTTCCCTTTGCGTGATAGAACACTCATCAGTTCTAGCTTGTCTTCATATGTGTTAAACAAGTTGTACCACCAATACAAGTTTTTATTTTCACCCAGATAATTCTGTTTTCTCTGTCTTTTTAAATATTTTGTTAACTCATTTGTTGTTTTTGACTACATTTATTGCAACTACTGTAGTCTTTACTGTCCACACACAAAATGTCTCTTACTCATCCTCATTTTTTCTGTCATAGCATTCTGTGCATTTTATCTCATCCACAGTTTCTTTCACTTCATCATTCCATCAAGCATCTTATTAGTATAACATCACTCAGTTCTCTGTTACTTTGAAACATAAATCTTTTCACTTTATTCTCAGTAGTTTCCATAATCTATTCCTTACATCTCCTTTCCAGTCATTCTCTTTGGAAATTAATCTATTTTCTTATATTTTCTTGAATAGAACTGGTAGTTTGTCTTTCTGCACGTTTGCTTTAATTCCTTTCACCCGAGAATCAACTCCTGACACCATCAAAAAGTCTTCTGCCCCACATTTATTATTACCTTCCTTACGTCTCTCATACCTTTATTATAAACAAACTAATCAAACTTTTCCATTTATATAAATTCCATTGCATGTGCACATGCACACACAGACTGAAATAATTATAGGAGATGACCAGGCTGAGCCCAAGGAAGGGGTTAAACAAGTCATGAGTCCCTGTCAAGTCAAATCTCCCTGCAAGAGATTTAAGTCCAGCCCATCTTGAATGCCTCTCTTATCTTCCGCTCAATTCCCTTAACGGTTAGTTGATCAGATTCTTGTAGAGAGCTTAAGTTTGCAATAAATCTTTATATTCATTTGAACTTCCTGAATCTCCTGATTTCCCTAGTCCCTCTTCTTGGGTTTCCAAATGCTGAAGCGCCTCCTATATCTGTCATCTCATTCCATTTATCCATACTTTTATAATATAGACATACAACATACCGGTATCTATTTTTTTCATGTTGTTCACCATTCTTACTGTCATAGTCAAACTCTTCTGTATGCCATGATCATCGCTGGATGCGCCTATAGCTTTTAACCTTTGCTACACATCATAGCTTTCATCAATCAAGGTTTTCACTTAATAATTTTAGTAAGTTAGAGAAAGTGCAGATAGATTTGTCAGGTTTAATCATATTCATAGTATGCAGCATTCCATACTAATAGTAACCACAGTATCTGTGAGTATATAACCCATATAGCATATAACCCAGTTTTACTGCATGCATACTCATGCTATTCTATACTGGCTAGTATCTAACTCTAGATATTATTTTGCAAGCAAACATCTATTGATTACAACCCATTAACTAGCAGATATGTGAAAAGTACTGACACATATTCAGGATGTTCTTTTAGAATGGAATCACATTTTAACTTTTAAAATGTAAAAGACCAGTTTAAAATTCCCTACTGGTATAAGATTCAAAATAGTTCATGTGCTGCTAGGTTACAGGTGGATTGATTTACTACCAATAAGTGGAAAAATATGCTCTCTGTCAGGCACATGCTCAGCATGGAAAAATCTTGACAAGGAATAAATTTGCCAAAAAAGAAAATAAAGAAAACATTTAACTCTAACTTAATTCCTAGCAGATCTTTAGGAATGCACTTGACATGAAGAAACAAAGAGGCAGTATTCCTAGATTGCCTCTGCCATAAACTACATTGATTTAGGATTAATAAAATTAATAAAATTGCTAATTTACTACATTTAGATAAGGAGTTTTTATTTGTTCCCTAGCATCCATAATTATAGTATCAATCCATGACATGTCTACCTTTCTTGTCCTAATGTCCCTATTTATTTATTTATTTATTTATTTATTTATTTACCTTTAAACAGCAGCATCTTTTATCAGGTAACATACCTTGCTCTTATCACAGAAGTCCAGGCCTTTCATAGAAACTCCTGGCCTTGGAGAGCTGTAGTATGCTTCACTTTCTGATGAATACAGTTATCTTTGCTTGTTTTTCTTGAGTTTGCTATCTCCTTATAATTTAATACAAACTTGTTTTCCCTGGGCAACTCTGTTGCTGGACAGTTTGATATACAATAGTTCCATGACCTTGCTTTGTACTTCATTCCTTGGCTCTGAATGAAGCCTCCAATGTTTGATAATAGTTTGTTCAGTATTATCTCTGCCTTTGTCCTTATGGGAGATTATAATTTGTTGTTTGTTTTTGTTTTGTTTTGTTTTTGGTCTTTTGTTGTTTTTCTGGTTGTTTTTATTTGTATTTGTATTTAAGGATTCATAATAGTGTTGTTTTCCTTTGACTCCCCATGTTCTGCTCATCAGAATCACTTTCTCTCTCCCTCCCTCTCTCTCTCTCTCAGATTAATAATATGCATTATTTTGAAATTCATCCCATCATTATCAATATGTAATACAGGAGTGAAAGTTGCTTCACAAATATGTCCTTATCACTATATGCTCTATGCACAGTTGGGGGATATATTTTGCATGGCTATTATTATATTTTAAAAAAACATCTTTTTAGATCCACCAGTTGTCTTTCCTTGTTGTGATTAGAAGATTCATTCCATTCATTTCATTAGAAGCCTCTACTTCTAATAAAGAAATATACTATCCTGAACTTAGCACAAGGTTTTGTTTTTTTTTAAATATAATGCCAATCAGTACAGTTTCAATAAATTAACAAGTACTCTTTACATATTTTGTGTGTCTATTGGTGTGAATAGTAAGCATATATATTATTCATACCTGCTTCATAAACTTTGGCTAAATCTATAGCTAATACACAGTTGGTGAAAAATGTCAGTTCAAATAATTCCTGTATTTTATTTCTGGAATTTTCTTCAATAGAGTGATTCAAAGTTTTGCCTACCCGAATCTCTCAAAGCTTTTCACAATCTTCAATAAAAGTAGTCAATAAGTTTTGATCCCTGAAGCTATTCAGTTCTACAGTCTGTCTAATATAATTTCAACCATTCAGCTGAAAAGCAAGTCAGGCCTGTTATGACAACATGACACGCTTCTGGCAGAACCTTGTCAAAACTCTTGGTAGGAATATTTATGGGCATGTTGGATGTTGTAAAGTCATGCAACAATTCTAATATTTCTTACCAGATGCTGGAGGGAAGAGTTATTTAAGCAATATTGGAGGGTTAAACAGTTATTAACTGATAATAACTGTTTATTCTATTCCTATGTAACTTTAATAGGAGGTTCAGCCTGGCACTGAAAAGTCAATGGAAAATAACAAACAGACATGCTACTGTGTTAGTAATCATAACGGGGGACACCCACATTTCTGTTAATTAAGTAATTGTTTTTGTTTTACTTTTCTCAAACGTCCCAACTGACAAAGAAAAATTTCTTTTTGCTGATTTTAAAAAATAAATAAAAGTTAAAGTGCACCAGATTAATCACCATCCTTGTATCTTATTTGCAGAAGCACTGAAGCAGTGTGCAAAGCTTATACTAATCCTATCTTCATTTTCCCCACCTTCTATTAAATATATCCAGGAATAAGGCTTTTTTAAAGAAAAAGGGAAAAAGGGATGTGACATAAAGGGAATAAATAAATAGAATTCTATTCTATTCTATAAAATACTGTATTAGATACATATGCTAATTCCACTGATTAAGGATTGAAGATTTAAAATCCATTATCAATAACAGTGTAACTGAATTCACAATCTTGAAACAAACTGAATCAAAATAGATCTTGACTCAGGTTGGGTCCAAGGCACACTGGAGTTAGCAAGAGCCTTTCCATTGACCTTTGTTAAACCTAGTACAGCTTCAGTAGTTTTAATGAGGTTGTAATTGCTGCAGAATTACTACATTCTCATTCATATGGATTAGTGCTGTTCTCTCACTAGAAGCTCAGTGATCTAACAACTAAAGAGTGAGAAAAGGAGAAAGGGAGAGGAGGAGGGATGGAGAGAGAACAAAAAATGGTGAAGACTCTTCACTGGAGTTTTTATTATATTACAGCAGAGACAATATGCTATATATCCAATCCAGTTCCTTTCTATCTCCAGAACATCACTTTACAAGTATGTTGGCTGGATCTGCACATTATGTTCCACACATTTTAGAGCCGTGATGGTGAACCTATGGCACAGGTGCCACAGGTGGCATACAGCGCCCTCTCCGTGGGCATGTGAGCCATCACCCCAGTTTAGCATGAGTGCCTGCCTCCCGCCAGTTAGCTGGTCATCATGTCTCTGCCACGCATGCGTGGGGGGGCATGGGGGCATGCGGGGACCTGCGCGTACATGCACAGGGGTGGAGTGCATGCGGGGGGGGGGCACATGTGCATTGCATTTTGCTGGTTCAGGAGCATGCACATGCACACACTTTGGGCACTCAGTCTGGAAAAGGTTAGCCATTACTGTTTTAGAATATTAATTTGAAAATAGTTAATTTGGGTATTCAAATTTTACAATATCCTACTGGCTGAATTCATTAAAAAACATTATCTTCAAACTGGTTTTTTGTCACTTTTAACTACCTGACCAATTAGAACAGGTCCTTGACAATTTTCTTTCTCTGTTCATTAATCCATTGAGGGCTTCTATCTCTTTTATCAAGTTATTTGCTAGGTAAATAACTTTTATCTAGTTATTTGCTAGTGTATCTTACCTTCATCCCCCAAGGTCATTCACACATTACATTATGGCACTTCCTATTTCCAGCTGGTGGAAAGAGTCTGGGTGTTGGACTTGGGGTGGAAACCACCATACATTGTGGGAAGCTTCCACGTCTTTATCTCAGTAGCCTCCATGTTCTCCTTTGGCCAACTCACTATACCAGAGGGTATCTGATGACTGGCAATGCATACAATGGAATTGATCTTCTTGTTCCCATTGAGCTGGCTCTTTAGGACCTACCTAATCCTTTGGTGCTACTTAGATGTTGCTGTCTTCCTTACCTTCTCCCCATGGTTCCCATGTGATTGTGAGATAACAAGTTACTTCTTTAGAGCATTGGACTTTCCTTTCACCACCAGATACATCCACAGCTGAGAGTCCTTTCGGCTTTTACCTAGTGCCATTTCCTTCTCCAGTGGATCACGTTTTGTCAGACCTGTCTTTTATGACCTGTCCATCTTGGATGGCCCTGCCCAGCATAGCTCATAGCTTCATTGACCTACATAAGCTCCTTTGCCATGACAAGGTAGTGATCCATGAAGGGAACACACACATATACATATAGTATAATTTATCAATGTAATTCAAATTGTTTACATGTCTGCGACCTCCTTTATTGTTACTGCTCTTTTGTTTTCACTTCCCTAAGTGAGATTATATTTATAAGGCTAAGGGAAAGTCAGTTATTCTTGACCATTTCTTTCTAACAAATCATTTGAGTCACTGTAATTAATTTGGACAGTGTAAATTCTAAATGTTTTTCTTTTAATTATCTTTGAGGCAGCATTCATTATGGAAATGAGCTGTAATTATTTCAGCTCCCTCCTCTTAGCTTTCAAGATTACATTAAAAAGTTGCACACCTAAGAGAGGCATCTTTTCATAACTTGCATTATACATGTTACAGTAAATATCATAAATGGTTTCATTGCATTATTAATGAAATTCATCTGGGAAACTATTATGGTTGCATTTCACACCTGTAGAGTAACATCAGAACTATTTCAGTGGCACTTCCTTAATAACCTGTTGGGTTCTGAACATCTACAAAGTATTTCTGTTTCAACAAATACACACTTAGGAATAGGCATCTACAGCAAGCCATTATGAAGAAAAAATTACAACTTGCATGCAGTTATGTTATAAGGCAAACTCACATCTAGATGTTTACAGTCTGATGTTGATGCCAGTATGTATGTTGTTTGTCACTAGCTTCTTTCATCTATGCAGTTAGGACATACTGGTATGTGGATCTGGAAAGTATCCGCTGTCTCCAGGTGGTGGCGTGTTCCTGCCCTCACTGCTCACCCTGCCTCCCCGGGGGGTATGGGAACAGGGAACCCTGGACTCCGACTGCTGCATCTGAATGCCAGGTCCGTAGCGAATAAGGCCCCCCTCGTTCGAGATCTTATCGACGAGGAGGGCGCGAACCTGGCTTGCATTGCAGAGACCTGGCTGGGGCAGGAGGGGGGTGTCCCTCTCTCTGATTTGTGCCCCCCAGGCTTCCGTGTGCTACACCAGTTGCGACTCCAGGGAAGGGGTAGGGGGTGGCGGTGGTTGTTAGAGAAAGTCTCAAGCCTAGGAAGGTCACTGACCCTCAGATAGGCAGGTGTGAGTCTCTCCTATTGAAATGGGACTCTGCAGTTCAGTCGGGCCTGTTTGCCACGTACCTATCTCCCAGCTGCATGGCCACAGCCCTGCCTGCACTGCTGGATGTCTTGTCTGAAGTGGCAGTTGAGCTCCCCAACCTTTTGGTTGTGGGAGATTTCAGTTTGCCATGGATCAGCGAGACATCTGAGACAGTGTGGGAGTTCATGGCATCCATGGCAGCCATGGACCTAACTCAGGTTGTTCAGGGCCCAACTCATAGGGGTGGACATACACTTGACCTGGTTTTTCTCTCTGGGCAGTGGATAAATGGTCAGGGTAGGGGGGAACTTTCCATTACTCCCGTCATGGACTGATCATTCCCTCCTTAGACTGGACTTTCAGTCCACCAACCCTCGCTGCTGGGAGGCAGAACCAGTAAAATGGTTCCACCCCAGGTGCCTGATGGACCCTGAGAGGTTCCTGATGGAGCTTGGGACTTTCCCTGTTGTCCAATCCCGCGATTCGGCCAAGGCACTGGTAGCATCCTGGGAACGGGTGGCTGCCAGTGCCTTGGATAGAATTGCACCTTTGCGGCCTCTGATCTAACGCAGATCCCGGGCCGCTCCCTGGTTCTCCACGAAGCTCTGGGAAATGAAGCATAGGAAAAGATGCCTAGAGGAGAGTTGGAGATCCTCCCGGTCCAAATCTGATCGAACACAGTTAAGAACCCATATTAGTTCTTATCTTGTGGAAATGGAAGTGGTGAAGCGTGATCATTATGCCGCTGTCATTGCATCTGCAGAAAACCGCCCAGCTGCCCTGTTTAGACTGACCCACTCTCTCCTCCATCAGGGAGCGAGGGAAGACTCTTTGCAGGGCAGAGCTGAGGATTTTGTATAGTTTCAGCATGATAAAATCACTCAGATCCGGACCGGATTGGACTCTGACTGGGCAGAATCCACCGAGGAGCCAAGGACATCTCTTGTGAGTAACATCTGGGTTGAGATTGACCCTGTTTCCATCGATAATGTGGACAGGATTGTGGGCAGACTGGGCACCTCCACGTGTTTATTGGATCCCTGTCCCTCCTGGCTGGTTTCAGCAGCCCGGGAGGTGACTGCAGACTGGATCCAAGATATTGTCAACTCTTCTTTGAGGGAGGGGGTCTTCCCCGCCTCTCTTAAGGAGGTGGTGGTTCGACCCCTCCTCAAGAAGCAGCTCTGGATCCAGACTCCCTTAATAACTACTGGCCCATATCCAACCTTCACTTCATAGCGAAGGTTGTACAGTCCATGGTGGCGCAACAGCTCCCACAATTCCTGGATGAAACAGAGTACCTAGACCCACACCAATTGGGGTTCCGGTGCGGGCACAGCACAGAAACGGCATTGGTCGCCCTGGTAAATGATCTCTGGCGGGCCTGGGATGGAGGTTGCTCCTCCAACCTGGTCCTACTTGACCTCTCAGCAGCTTTAGATACCATCGACCATTGTATCCTACTGCAGCAACTCGGGGGGTTGGGGGTCAGAGGCACTGTTTTACAGTGGTTCTCCTCCTACCTCTCGGGTCACTCGCAGTTTGTTTGGGCGGGGGGACAGAGGCCCCTTACATGTGGGGTGCCTCAAGGGTCGGTTCTCTCCCCCCTGCTCTTTAACATCTATATGAAACCATTGGGTGAGATCATTCGTGGCTTCGGGGTGAGGTATCATCAGTACGCTGATAATACCCCGTTATACATCTCCACCCTGGACCACCCCAGGGATGCCCTTTCTGTGATGTCCCAATGCCTGGAAGCAGTGCAGGCCTGGATGGGCAGGAACAGGCTCGGACTCAACCCCTCCCAGACAGAGTGGCTGTGGATGCCGGCATCTTGTGGTCTATAGGTCCCATCACTTTTGATGTGGGGGAGGCATTGGCTCCCTCTGAAAGGGCCCACAACTTGGGAGTCCTCCTGGATTCCCAGCTGTCTTTAGAAGACCATTTGACGGCCGTGACCGGGGGGCTTTTGCCCAGGTTTGCCTGGTGTGCCAGTTGCGCCCTTTCCTAGACCTTTCCACAGTCACTCACGCCCTGGTTACCTCTCGGTTGGATTACTGCAACTTTGTCTACATGGGGCTGCCCTTGAGGTGCACCCAGAGGCTCCAAGATCCTGCCTTCTTTCCACCGTCCTGTGTGCTCACATAGGGCTGCCCTCCTCAGGGTGCCGTCGACCAGACAATGTCAGCTGGCGACACCCAGGGGTAGGGCGTTCTCTGTGGGTGCACCCATCCTCTGGAACGGGTTACCCACCGAGCTCTGGACAGCGCCCGATCTCCGCTCTTTCCATCGTGACCTAAAGACTTGGCTATTCCAACAGATGGGCTGATGCTGCTTCCAAGGTTTTTTATTATTTATTAACTTTTATTATATATGGGTTTTAAATTGATTTTAACTATTATCTTAAATTGCTTTTATATGTTTTATCTGTTATTCACCGCCCTGAGTCCCTCGGGAGAAGGGCGGCATATAAATTTGCTAAAATAAATAAATAAATAAATAAATCTAAAGCAATAATGGCTGATTGTAGCTTCTTTCACATTGACCTTTGGCAAAGAAAATGCTAAAAAAACACACAAAAGAAGACTTGTTTGTTTATCTTACAGTGAATGAAGAATACTGGAACTCTGAATAATAGACTTAGATTTCTGGGAAGTCTAATGTTTAGCCAATCCTGATTTTGTACGTTAACTTTACTCACAAAGGTATTATGTGGAAATGAGAAAATTTAGGAAGCTCTTCATAATTAATGTAAAGAAGAGTAAGAAATAAATAGTAATTTGCTTCTACAAAGATGGACATTTTGCAAATGGAACCTACTAAATGAAGCATTTATATTATATTCATATTTATTCTTTGGCCTGCCTTTTAATTCCAATTAACTCCTCCATTTTATGATGTTGTCATTTTTCTGTCTTTAGGAATGCATAGAATTTTCTGCAGACACCAACATAGATATTAATTGATGACCACTGGATAGAATAGCTAGATAGTATATTTTATTTTGTCTCATAAAATATCCTGGTTTTATTTGCTATATTTTTGTCAGGCTGCATCATTTACTGGACACGTTGACTCAGAATAGCACTTCAGAGTCGCCATGAATTCCTGGTTTATATATTTTCTTCTGTCAGATGGTCCACTCAACCTTTATGTCGCCACAAATCAGAGTAGGGGGCAGATTCCAGCTTACCTATATTTTGTCGAATGTTATTTTATGCCAGCATCTTTCATTTATTTTATATTTGCCAGCTTACTAACCACTTACTATGAGAATGAATTTGCTGCAAGATTTCAGAGTCAAAGACAGCACAATCTATATTAATGTTTAAGGAGATGCATAAACACTATAAATTTTTAACCTATAAAAACATCAACTTCCTCATTTTTACTTGTTGATTTGATCTTTTTATCAAGAAGACATTCACATGCTCTTAAAAGTGCCTTGATATCATGCAGAGGTGTTAATCAAGAACACAAGAGTGGAAATACTATAACTTCTCAGGGGCTTCATAATTTTTTTTATTATAGCTCTTTTCTGTAGATTTCCAAGTGAATGTTAGAAATAAATTATGGGAAAGAGGTAAAGAAAAAACAAATAAACAAGTAAGCTAGAGCCATTTGTAGACTGGAGAAAACAAAAATGGGGGAAAATCTTCCCATATACCCCTATTTTAGATTGTGTCTTTTTAGTAATTTGGTAATTTATAGGTTTATATGAACCCTTGCCAGCAATACTTTTTTGAAAGCAATTATACATATTTGTATTTACAACAAGTTCTATTGTTTTTGTTTATATTTTAATAAAGGAAAAATGTATACCTTATTTTTCTTTTAGTCACAAAAATGAATGTAAATGATTAGAACACAACTATATAGATATAGTTGTATATGTAAATAGTTGTTCAAAGTCCAGGGTTTTGCTTAATGTTTAAGAAATTCTAGTGCTGATCAACTGTTCTAAGAGATAAAGCCCAACTCAACTGGAAGGCATGAAGTGGAGAAATGCTGAGATTGCATATTTGCTATGATTGCTTATAAGAATAAGGACATATTAACAATATTAATTTACAAATGAAAGATAAGGGAACACTAAATCATGCAATCAGAATTTTCATTTTAATCCCCAGGTGGGCAGATTAAGTATGCAGTTGTAGTGCTAGTACTGCTGGTCATTTTTAAAGGTGACTAATATCAAAATATGAATTTGGGAACTGTTTTCTGAGAAGTCCAAACATAAATGAAGAAAGAACTGATTTGGCTTTTGTTATATACAACTAGATAACTTAAAATATAACCTTCCTTTTCAGCACAGACTGTTGAGGAGACAAATCGTGATCTGAAGACTTGGCTTTTTAATAAGATCAATTGATGGGATTGGGTTTTTAGCATATTTTTAAATTTTAAATT
>JANHFM010001002.1:0-11092 GCA_032468115.1 Grayia smithii
AGCTCAGCTCTGCTCTGCTGGCTGGGGAATTCTGGGAGTTGAAATCCACACATCTTCCAGCGGCCAAGGTTGAGAAACACTGAATTAACGCATTGAACTTTTAAGATGCCACAAGACTACCTGGGCAACAGGCATCTCCCTAAAACAACGAAGAGAGTTGTTTTTAATCACAGCGAGGGCTAATGTCCGGATGGAAGCCAAGACCCACCGAAGACAAATGCCAAGCTCGACCCGTACTAACACCTCGCTCATTAAAACCCACTTTCTCAGCCTGCCACCCAAGCGACCCTCCCTCCCTGCCGAGGCTTCGGGAATATACCTCGCCCACCATTTCGCCACGAACCGCCCGGCACCCGACTGAGGGCAACACTAAAGCAGGAAGAAGCTGCCGCTGTGGCTCCAACCGCGCCTGCTCGCTGGCCTCGAGCATGCTCAGCGAGCTCCAGCAATGCCTTTTGCAGCAGTTGAAGCCGGAGCCCACGCGCCGTTTTCGGCTTCTCTGGAAGGCTGAGCTGCCCTGAAGGGCCTTGAAAGGCGAGTTTAAGACGGTGGTTGGCGGGACGGGACTGGACTCTCGAGCCGGGGATCGGGATGGGTCCGCTATTACCCAGGCAGGCGGATTAAACGTGGTGCGGGGTGGGGGTGGGGGCTTGCTTGGAAACGCGGGCGGTGGAGCAGCCTTCTGCAGATCCATGGCCGGCAAGGTGTGGGGACTACAGCTCCCACGATTCCCCGCAAAAGGTGCTGGCTGAGGATTGTGGGAGTTGTAGGCCGACGCGCCTAGAGGGCGCCGGGTTGGAGGAGCACGGATACCATCTGGGGTGGTCCTGATAAAGGGGGACAATAAGCAGCAGCTCTTCTGGCTCCCACAACTGGAAGGACGATCGCCGGGAGCCCGTTCCAGCGCTGCGTGGTTTGTGATTGCAAACGGGCTGAAATCTGGAGTAGTTGCTCCAACTTTCCCTCTCTCCCCTCCCCCTCCCCACCTGTCTTTTTCTTACTCCTTTTCCTTCCGTTTTTCAAGGAGTTTCGATGATTCTGCCTTTGCTTTGTGCTTGATTTAAACCGGTTGTGTCAGGAGGTTAGGCCTCAAAAAGGATTGAATCGGAAGCTTCTTTGGAGACCGGAGTAAGTAGGGGCAGTGCTTTGCAAGTTTGCAGCGTGTGGCATCTGAACATACTCTTTATTTTCCGGCGTTGGCTTAGATAAGTTCTTTCTGGCACGTCTTGCTCTGCTGGCTGGGGAATTCTGGGAGTTGAAGTCCACGCATCTTCCAGTGGCCAAGGTTGAGAAACACTGTCTTAGGTAGTTAAGAGTGTAGTTATAGAGCACAATTGTTGTGCTGTTGGATTGTTTATTTACTGGCACAAAGTGCATTTTGAATTGTGCATGCTGGGTGTCTTTTCAAGAGTATAAATTATTTAGGACCTATTGAGTCATGCATAGTCTGGCCTGGTCAGTTTTACTGGCCATTTCAAAAGTTAAGAGTTTAACAAAACACATCTAGAGGTCAGTGTATTGCAGGGGGCTGGTTGATAACTTTGGCTGTAAAAGGCTCTTTTGATTTCAAACCCAAAATTGAGCCTGGACACCAATTGGATTTAAGTTTATTTTATCAATTGAACACTTTTCTCTCTCAATAACAACAAAAACATTCATCTCTCCCCTTTTTCTATATGTTATGGGTTAAAAATTCGTAGTAAGCTAACTAATGTTCCTGATTTTATTCATTATTCTCTTAGGTAATTATTAGACATTGTAGTATAGTTGTATAATTTGAAAATATTCAATCCATGGTTTGCTTGCTGGTTTCCAGTATCTTGCAGAAAGAAATATCATATAACAAGTTAATAATGTTTGTTTAGTCCACTGAATAGAAAGAGGATGAAACTTCCTGCCCAACTGTACAGTTCTGACAAACCATGTATAATAACCTAAATTGAATACTGTTAGACATTTTATTGTTAACTTTAATTAGGAAGAAAACCTGAATTTATATATATTCCCCAGAATGATGGTTAGCAATGATTGTTTTGTTATGCAAGGTTATTTTTAATGAGAATTAGGTTCAGTGTGGAAAGCTAAGGAGAAAATTAAATCATATAAGTTATATGTAATTTAATTCTTGCCCAGTCACACTAACAAAACATGGCCTGATTATGGTTTTGAATGTTTTTATTTTTTTTTAAATGTTTTAATGGACTTTTTCTTTATTGTACACTTTAATAACTGTTTACAATTTATGGAAAAACTGGACACTTAAAATGTCAATTGTGTACATGCAACAGTCAGTATTAAAATATGATTGGCTCAAAAGTTTTAAAACTTTTCTGATTGTTATTAAGAACATAGATTTTTTGTTTTCAATCTTCTCTGCTCATTTATGTTTTATTATTTTGGTTGGTTACAAAATCAGCCAGATATTTAAACAGAATTTGGATTTTTTATCCAACTATGGAGTCCTTATCAAGGATCTAGGATAGGTAGGTAGATGTTGTATTGTTACAGGATGTATAAGTTCTAAGTAAAGCTGCCCTTTGTAATTGACTGGTGATGATTTTAAACAATGGTGTTCAAGTGGTGCTCCAGATATTTGGGATTGCCCCCCCCCCCCAGCCTATATACTATTGATATTATCTTTTATTTCTTTTGCCATAGTCATTCTATTTCTATTTGCAAATCTCTGTATTTTGTGATTTTTCTCCAGTTTTTTCTCTTCTTCTCTGCTGTCTGACTCTCAGTGACACTCTGGGCTTTCTCCTATGAACCAATTCTTGAATTTGTAATTAAATATTTTTCAAGATTTAGGTAACTTGGCTCATCTTAGCTTCCACAGTTGTCCAATAACAGCTGTGATGGTGCAGTGGTTAGAATGCAGTATAGCAGGCTAATTCTGCTGACTGCCAGGTGTTTGAACTTCACCAACTCAAGACTGACTCATCTTTCCAACATTCCAAGGTTGATAAAATGAGGATCCAAATTGTTGGGGGCAATATGCTGATTCTGTAAACAACTTAGAGATGGTTATAAAGCACTGTGAAGCTGTATATGAATCGAAGTGCTATTGCTATATTACTAAGGGGATATTGGTGATGTAAAAAAGCAGCACAATACATATGATTCTTGAGAGTGCTGCAAAACAATGGATAGCTTTTTTCTGGATAAAGCCTATTTTCCAGTGCAAGAAATTTCATTAGAATTATCCTGGTTCTGGACATACTGTGTATTATATATACTCATTAGAATACATACAAGTATACTTAACAAATATATTAAAAACAACATAATTTTTCTTGCTGACAAATCCAGACATAGTTAGATATGAGTTGGAGAGAAATTCTTCCAATAAGTTCAAAATGGTAATTTCAGTACCTTTGATATTCAGATCACAAGCATATTTCAGGTGGATTCACATGACATTAAACATAATGTGATTTATTTGATTTTGCTTAGCATGTTCTGTCAGTTTTGGTTTATCTGGCAACACATTGTTAAGGAAATATTGTATGATGTAGTCAAATCCCTTCTATTTCTGTTAGACAATTTATTTTCATTCTATGTTCACTTTTCGTCCCAGTGGCTCATAATTTTAAGAACAAGAGTAGCTTTTCCTAATTTAGAGACTGTAGTAGTTATTGGCTGCTGAGGAGTGTAATAATCTATCACCATTTGGGGACCAGTGGCCAGGAATGGTCATTGTAAATTTAACAGTTCTATGAAGTAGAGGCATGTATTCTGGATGGAAAATATGGAGCAGACTAATCCTGATAAATGTTTTTTTTTCCAGAAAGTGAAAAATGCCTAAGAAGAAGACAGGTGCCCGCAAGAAAGCTGAAAGTCGGAAGGAACGGGAAAAACAAATTAGAGCTTCAAGGGCTAATATTGATTTGGCCAAACATCCCTGCAATGCTTCAATGGTAATATTTAGTTTTTTAAGCTTTTTCAGTGTCAGATGTCTGATAAAATAATAGAATGCTAAAAGTGATCTCCTTCCTTTCTCCTGCACAGAAGTATGGTTGGGTCAAATATTTTCAAACTTTCTTGCACTAAGGAGAACACATGTGTAACCTTATAAAACTCACTAATGTTAACAGATAAGAAAAGTATATCTAAAACTATTACAGTAGACAAGGAACATCTCTTTACCGTCTCTTGAAAGGTTTCTGATATATAGAGGACTTAATAGGGAAAAAGATAAGGGATCCAGGCTTCATTTCCCTGAATTAAAAAGAAATGTGTATAAAAATGGCCAAACTCAAATCTGCCTGAATCCATATTCCAGAACTGATTTTTGGATTATTTGGTTTTATACTAAACAGATATAGTAGAAATTACAGTGATGGCTAACCTTTTTGCCATTATGTGCCAAAAGCGGGGGGAGCGCATGCCCACACCCATAATTCTGTGCACCCAACCCCTGTGCATGTGTCCATGACCCCCTGTGCGACTCCCGCTTTTGGCACGTGATGCCACGATGGGCCCGGTAGGCCCGTTTTTCACTTTCCACAGGCTCCAGAGCCTTTCTAGGAGTCTGGGGAGGGTGGAAATGGCTTCCCCAACCCCCAGGAGGCCGGAAACTGTCCATTTGCCAACTTCCAGTGGGACTGGAAGGCCCGTTTTTTGCTGTCCCCAGGCTCCAGAGCCTCTCTAGGAAATGGCCTTCCCCACCTCTCCAGAGGCCCCCTGGAGTCCAGAAACGGCCCGTTTGCTGACTTCTGTTGGGCCAGATTGCCTGAAAATCAGCTGGCCAGAGCGCACGTGCGTGCCAGAGCTAACCTTGCCTGCCTGCGTGCCATAGGTTCGCCATCATGGACCTAGAAGATACTGGATAAGGTCAGCCAATATCCTGATGGGTCATTTTCAGTTGTCATGCCTTGAACATATTTCCATCCCTTTAGAGAAGCTTGGAAGTATTCTGTCCCCTAGAGCTGCCTTTAGTCCTCTAAAAGTTACTAATTTTAAAACATGCAATTGTTGGCTGTGGTATCTACTTCATATTGTGTGGGTGTGGATGAGAGGGGAACGAGTAGCCCTTCTTATCTAAGATGGGAGAGGCAGAAACTGCCTAGATTATTGCAAGATGTTACTAGCAATAAAAAAAAAAGGCTGAACTCCCAAATTATGAAATGCTTTTCTGAAAATGCTTCAGGAAAACCTTGTCTCCTTTGCACAGGCAAAATGTATGTTCTTGTAGCAAAATTGACCTTTGTAATGTGATTTTTGAACTACAGGGACCTTATGACCACATAATCCCTTGCAGGGTGGAGTCTGGGCAATTGAATGGAACTGAGTGTTTACTGACCAGATGCACTTCCTGTCCCCAGTGTGAAGTTTTGTTCAGCAGATATATTCTCATTATGTCCAGAGAGAGCAATATATGCTTCTACCTAAGTAGTGGGTTCCACTTACCTTCGCTACCAGTTTGGAACCGGGACCGTGTGTGCGCGCACGCAGAACCTTCGCATGCGCAAAGCATCTGTGATGATGTCTGGGTGGGTGGAGCCTCCTGCCACCACCACTACCGATTCGCCCGAACCAGGGTGAACAGTAGAAACCCACCACTGCTCTACCTAGGATTGAGCTCACAGCCTCCTGATTGTGAGGCGAGAGCTCCACCACTAGGCCATTGTGCAACTCTACTGGGATCTTAAAGATGATCAGCAGAAATGAAACAACTAAAATATATTCAATACCAAGAAGCTAGTAGAGGTCCAGTCAGAGTAATGAATGATATAGAAAGATCAAAGATAATAGATAACTAGTAGTTTGGCTCTTATGATTGCCTCTCTAAAGTATGATGTACGTTGCATTACAAATTGCCTTTAATTTGCCAAGCCTAAAAATATGGATATAAAAAACCCCTCTTTCTTTCTTTTACAGGAATGTGACAAATGTCAAAGGTAAATATCATTTTCAGGATTTTACATACAATTTTAAATACGTTTTGTTCAGCTATTTGTTTCATCCTGTTTTGTTTATTTTAACAGGCGACAGAAAAATAGAGCTTTTTGCTACTTTTGCAACTCTACTCAAAAGCTACCCATTTGTGCACAGTGTGGTAAGTGTGCCTGGTTTAATGTTTTGATTACTGGATTGCAACAGTAGATTTCTGCTTGGGGTTAGTTTCTTTTCTTCTGATTTCATGTTTCAGAGTTGCTCAGGCTTTCATTCTTTTGCTTCTTTAAGTATAGTGGTTTTAGGTATAATTATTTAAGTATTGTGATATGAGATACTTGTGTTAAGATGAAGCGAATTCCAGTGTCCAGCAGTAGCTTGGAGGTGTATGTGCATATAGGGCAAGACCACATGTTGTTTTCCCATATGGATATTCTGAGAAGTTTTCCTCCATGCAATAAACAGCTTCAGCAACCTGCTATGCAAAGGAGTATCAAGAATGCAGAAGCAGTGAAGTTTGGGGAAAGTGCAGAAGTATCTATGGCAGTAGGAACCCAAAGTTCCCAGCTAATCCAGAATTAGGGCACAGTTCCTAAGGACTATTGTCTTATTAAAAGAAATACAGAAATGATCAAAACAGGAAAGGGAACTTTTAATGGAGATGGTGGAATATGATTTGGTATGGGGAAAGGATTGTGCCATTTTCTGGCTGTTCCTTTTTTGCTCTAAAGATTTTCCTCCTGGCTTTCCTTTATTTTCCTCCTTTTCCTTTTTATTTTGTATTAATTTATTCAGCTTCTATCTCAAACAAGCGACTCTAGAAGATAAACAATTATAAGAATCAATTAAAACAAAACACAATAGAAAAATATATATACAGCGGCTGCGAACAATTATCCATAAATGTTGATATAACCAGGAAATGGGACCTTTGACACACTTGAAACTCCAGGCCCATAATTAGGCCAAAAAATAAATAATATGTATCTCAGCAGGGCTTTTTCCTTTGAACTGTGGGGTTGTAGATTTATGGTGCACCCTTCTTTCTTCCTTTGTATGCCATTATTGAATCTTTACTTCTTGGTGAAAAAGATCAACCCATCAGGAGAATGTATTGGTAACAACTTTCTAGCTCCCATCTTCTGCAATGGTCACTACAAATCACTATTTCTAGTAATAGTCACTAACTACTTGTCCGCCTTAGGCATGAAAGGGTAACTTTGGACCAGTCACTCTATCTCAGCCCAACTCACCACATGAGCTTTTAGTTGTGGGGAAAACAGGAGGAGGAAGGAGTATTATGTGTGTTTGCCACCTAGAATTATTTGTAAAAATAATGAAGATGGGATGTAAATAAACAATAAAAAGTGACTGCTACAAGCACCAGAGAACTTCTTTTCCCTTGTTTTGTTCAGAGCATAAAGTATCATGTGATGGTTAGAATTTGAATTCTGCCTCTTAACATTTTTTTCATACGCACATGAGGCAGAATTTATTATTTATTCTATTTTGTGTGCATTCTTATTAAGACCAATTTTCAGATGGCAGGAGAAACAAAAATCAGTAAGAGTTCTGGTGTGCAAAATTTACCACCAAATCTATTGTCCGTAGCTAGACTATATTGCAACCAAATTTGTTTTGACTGATTTGACAGAGATAGTCAACTGATGGATTGAGACCAGACATTCAGGATACTGAACTACTCGCCAACAGTATCAGTAGACACATCACTAGAGAACCTATTAAAAAGTGGACCACAAAAACAATCACTGGTTGTCACATACAATTCAAATCACTCAAGCACAATATTAATATCTTTTGGCCTTTATTGGCCTGCACTTTCTCACACAAGATTAGAAGCACTTCACTTGCTCTTCCTCTAATGTGACATATGTGATCAGGTGTCAACAGTGCCCCTCTGGAGCCTTTGTATGTACAAAAGAATTAACGGACACAATTTTGACACCAAGACTCAAAACAAGAACTATTTCAACCTGCCAGGACAACCCTTTGCTAAACTCAAAGTGACCATTATGGAAAAACAGAATTAACAGCATGAATGAGTGAGATATTACTGATCTTATGTACATCAAAAGAGTTCGGCTTTCTTAAAAATGTCAAATTCAGGTATTTTTTAAAAACACACTTGAATTGTTAATTGATAAAGTAATTGTAATCTGCCTCAAATGTAATCTGTATCTGCCTAACTAGCCAGTTATCCCACCCAGCCCTATTAAATCCTACATCAATGTAGCTGCTTCTTGCTTCTGATGAAGTAAACTGCAAGTCAGAAAGCTTGTGCCTTTTAATAAACCTTGTTTGTTGGGAAAAAAGTGCTACTAAACTTCTGAGTTTCATCTAGCAAGAGGAAGAGGAAAGGAAGTATCTCTCCTAGATTGATTGTCTATAGAGATTCTCAGTCATCCAGGTCATGGTTGTTCCAAATGTGCTTTTTCAAGACGCAACTGGACTTTCTGGTTTTTCTTTGAAGACTCTCTCTGAAGAAGTGTCTTGGATGAGAACCAAAACGTCTTCTAGATGCTAGATTGATTCCTCTCGTGGCTCATACATCCCACATTTTTAAAACAAAACAAAAAAAAGGAATCTTACTCAAAATTATTAATTTGATATATAAACAAACAACTAAAAGTTCATAGAATTAATTAAAATGTATGAATTGAATAACATTATTAATCCTTAACTTCTTAAACAGTATTTTTATGTCCTTTGTAATAGGGAAGACAAAATGTATGATGAAATCCTCAGACTGTGTCATAAAACATGCTGGAGTGTATAGCACTGGGCTTGCAATGGTGGTATGTATCTGAAGTCAATTACATGGCTAAAGTTTATGGAGGGTTAAGTAATTACTGCAGAAAGGACTTGTTTGGCAGTATTGGTGTCTTCTGGGTAGCAATATGTAGGATTGGAATATTTGAATGGGTGTTTGTGCATGTTTAATTCTCAATGAAATCAATTCAGCTGAATTTAGAATGGACTGGATTGTGTCCACCTTATGAAAATATTAACATACATGTAGTCCTCGAGTTACAACAGTTTGTTTAGGGACAGTTCGAAGTTACAACAGCACTGAAAAAACTCATTTATGGTCACACTTATGACTATTGCAGCCTCCCCATGGTCACGTGATCAAAATTCAGAAGCTTGGCAAGTGACTCATATTTATGGCAGTTGCAGTGTCCAAGAGCCGTGTGATTATCTTTTACGATCTGATTGGGGAACCCAGAGTAACTCAACAACGCAGAGTAACTCAACAACCATGTTACTAACTTAACAACTGCAGCGATTCACTTAACAACTGTGCAAAGGAAGGTTGTAAAATGGGGCAAACCTCACTTAACAACAGAAATTTTGAGCTCAGTGGTGGTCAGAAGTTGAGCACTACCTGTATTTGCTTTGAGAGAGTGAGCGAGCATGGAATCTTAAAATGGAGATGAAACAAAATTAGATAGATGGGCTTCTGCGTGTTCCCTTCCCTTGGGTAAGATCTTGGCATTTAGACCCGGAAAGTGATTGATGAAAACTGACCTGATATAAAGTTGTTTCTTTCCATTTTTTTACACATTCTGGTTAGGCAGGAAGTATAGGAGGATTGATCTATCCAGGGAAAGTTGCCAGGAGCTCTTGGTGTGCTTTGGCACTTTCATTTGGCCTAACAGTATGTTCCATCTCTAGCGGAATTCCTTCTTTAGTACTCTGGTTTCTTTTCAGATCCTATGAATCTTTCACCTTTTATCTTGTTTATGACTTTGTGTCAAGAATGGAAAGTAGAGTTGATACTAAATTAAAGATGCCACTGAAGATTGAAAATTGAGAAAGCATAAGAAAAAGGAGTACATTGGTGGGGATTTACTGTCCCTGGAAATGCATGTGTAGTCAAGGTAAATGTCTTTCATTAGCAGTCAGACATAGCTGATAATAAATCTGTTACCTCTTTTTTTTCATAGGGGGCAATATGTGACTTTTGTGAAGCTTGGGTTTGCCATGGCAGAAAATGTTTGAGCACCCATGCCTGCATCTGTCCTCTGGCTGATGCAGAATGCATTGAATGTGAGAGAGGTGTCTGGGATCATGGTAAGTTGTTTCTTGGTGAGAAGGAACCAAATTAATCTAAATTATCTGTCTTGTATTCTTGCAATTTCTCCATTTGTTCCTTATTGTATATGTATGTCTATATGTGGGCTATCATGCACACATACAACAGAAGCTTTAGGATAATGTTCTGCTGTAAAGTTGATTGCAGTCCATGAAATTTATGCAATGATGTTTTAAATCTTTCAGGTTTTCCACAAGACTTTTTATTGTGACTACTAATTCTGTTATGCAGGTAGTTCTCAACTTATGACCATGATTGAGCCCCAAATTTCTGTTGCTAAGCAAAACAGTTATTAACTGAGTTTTGCCTCACTTTAAAACCTTTCTTGCCACAGTTGTTAAGTGAATCATTGCTGACCCTGAGATACTGCAACCTTCATAAGTATGAGTCATTTGCCAGTTTTGTAAATTTTGATAATGTGGTCATGGGGATGCTGTAATGATCATAAGTGTGACTGTCAGTTTTTTCAGTGCTGTTATAACTTCGAACTGTCACTAAATCAACTGTTGTAACTCAAGGACTACCTCTGCATTAATATTTTCATACAGTGGACACAATTCAATCCATTCTAAATTTATCTGAATTGGGATTAGGGTTAAGGTTAGTCTACTTGGAGTTATGAGCAAAAACTAATGCTAGGGATACATTCCTAAAGATTTTCAAAGGAAAGGTGAGTTGACAGCTTTTCATTTTCATTTGTTTGTGGACCACAGTAAGACACATGAGAAAATCCCATTGTCAATGAAAATGAATCTAGGATTAGGGTTAGGATTACATCTACTTGGAGTCATGGTGATAAACTAATGCTAGGAGAGATTCCTAGAGGTTTTCGAAGGAAAGAGAAATTGACAACTTTTCATTCAGAGCCGTTTGTGAACCATAGTAAAATATTTTGGCCAGCACTCCAAATAGACCTAACCCTAATCCTAACCCTAACCCTAACCCTAACCCTAGATTTATTTAGTGACTTCGAATAGTCACTAAATGAATGGTTGTAAATTGAAGACTACCATATATTCCGGCGTATAAGACGACTGGGCGTATAAGACGACCCCCAACTTTTCCAGTTAAAATAAAGAG
>JANHFM010001003.1:12684-25608 GCA_032468115.1 Grayia smithii
AGCTCTGGTTTATCTTGATACCCTAACTGTAGTGGAACTACAATGTTACGCTGGCAGATAATTAATTTTCTTAATTACTCTGGACTAGTTTTCCAGTTTTCTTGGCATGATTTCCCAACAGTTTGCCATTGTCTTCTTTATAGGGCTGAGGGTGATTGGCCAAACCTCATGGTATTAGAACTAAAAATCTCTGGATCTCTAGCCAAAATGACAACTCAGTGCCCTTGCTAAAGGTGTCATCTTTGCATTGTAAAATTGCATTAGCACTTTTTTCCATTACTGCACACAATATATTTTAAATAAATATTTTAATTCTATTATTGGCATTGTACACTTAGAAAGCATATGGTCTGTTACAATTTTATCAAAATGTGAAAAAATGAATGTTACAGAAGTAACAAATGTAAAAAAAGAGTATTTTTCTTACTTTTCCTGAAAGTAAGAAAACTATTCTGTATAGGAAAACATTGATACCAAAAACAGAATTTAGATTAAGAAACAGACAGAAAGAAAGGAAGAGAAAATATTAACAAGAAACAACCCACTCCCACCCTCACCCCCCATTTTTAACACAGTATAATAAAAGCTTCATGGAAACTTAAGGGCATTGTATAATCCCCCAAATTTAAAACAAGAGATGTTTAAAAATATTACCTTTTATAAGTAACATTTAGGATTCCCCTTATTACAGGATCAATTCTTAGGATAAACTTCTTAGGATAAACTTTATACTCAGTTATGAATACCTGAGCAAAATACATAAATGTATCATACAAATAAAGAATGCTGCATGCAAATACTCATAACTTTCTGCTTTTGTCTTTAAAATACATAAAAGTAGCATCAGAAACAGACTGTGCTACCATATTTTCACAATGCATTTTAAAGATAAGTTATTTCTGCTGTTCATAGCTGATTCCATACGTATATCTTTCATACTAGAGTATCTGTATTGCATTACTAATAGAGCAATCATACACAGCTACTCAAAAGCAATTCTCACTAAGTTTAGATGATTTTGCCCCATGGGATAGGAGGTGAAATTACAACCCAGGCTTCAACTTTGTACATGCTGAATTTGATGGAACTTGATCTTGAGTAGACTCTTCTATGACTACACTATGAGTACATTTTTAAAACTGGTCTCCTGTTCCAAGTGTGCAACAACTTATATTTTTAATAAATATGTTTATTTCACATTCTTCTATCACAGAATACTCTGCAGTGTAACAAAAAGATCACTCAACGATCCTGCAGGAAGGCAGTGCTTAGAATAATAACCATAATAATACTTAGTATCATGCTATATGCCTTTTTAATACTTAGGCAAACAACCCCCACTATGCCCCCTGCGAGTTAGAGTCATCATTTTTATTACTTATAGCATCTTCTCATTTCTTCAGATGACAGAACTGAAATATCAATAGGGTGGTTTGTCATTCCAAAGTTATTATTCAAGTTGGCATTAATTTGGAACCAAGAGAGTTCAGTTTTCTATTCTTGCTTTGCATTCAACCCCATTATCTGTTCTATAAACTCTGTTCAATTTTATAATGTGTATCAGTTTCCATACAAGCTAAAAATACTGCAATTTGGGGAAACAAGGAAAAAAATCATTCAGAAGTTCTCACACATCCTTGTCAAAAATAATGCAACCCTAAAGTGCTCATGAGTTTGAACTGGTTAACAGGACCCCTTGAACATAAAGCAATAATAAGCTTAAGCTTATCGTTCTTTGAAATATTCAGATTTGAGCAACTGAGGGATAGGAAATATAGTTTCAGGAAGACTACAATAATTTCATTTCTTCATTCAGCATCTGCAAAATTTCTTCTCTCAACAAAGCAACATAGTTGATATTTTTACATTTCAAAACAACATATTCAACTTGTGTACAAACACGCCCTTCACAACAAAACATTTTGCAGCCATTTTTAGAGCTAATCATTCTTAATTTAAAAATCACAAACCAAACAAGAAATAAAGGATAAAGATCCAGATATCACATATAAGATATTTTGTTTGAAAATATAATGCATGCAATAGAAACAAATTTAACCAATTGTAATTAAATAAAACAACAAAAAAAGTATTTGTCCTTCTCAGCAGCATAGTTGCGATTATTTTAAATGTGTCTAACCACTGGCCCTGGCTAAAACAAAGTGTGTCCTTTTTTATCTACACTGATAAAATGGCTTGAGTATTTTCTGTATTTGCATTTTGATAATGTCAGTACGAAATTCTATACATACTGTTCAGCTTCTCCTTCTTTTGGTTGCGTTGTACCATTTCTGCACTCTTCATTTGCATTTGTTGCTGTCTTTTCTGGAAGAGATGCTAAATCTTTAAAAACATCCACATAATGCCCAAATCCAGGGCCCCAGTTCAAAAGGTTGTCCCAGTTGAAGTTCCCTCCTTGTGGTCCAAGTTTCAAAGGGGAAGTATCATTAATGCTGGATGCAGGTGCAGGTGCTTGTGCACCCACAGGACCACCACCCTCTCCTCTGCGGCCTGGATATCTCCTAGGCTTAAG
This sequence comes from Grayia smithii, assembly GCA_032468115.1. Classification (NCBI taxonomy): domain Eukaryota; kingdom Metazoa; phylum Chordata; class Lepidosauria; order Squamata; family Grayiidae; genus Grayia; species Grayia smithii. Next base: position 15,218 of record JANHFM010001003.1, read on the forward strand.
TCTAGCACCATAATTGTCTTCATCATCAGCATCTGATTCATTAACTTGAGATAGTTTGGGCATTCTTGAAGTATATACCATGGGTTTTTCACGGTCATACTCCATCTCAGAACATGTAAAAGAATCATGGGAATCACTGTCAGATGATGATTCTGGAGCTGGAATACCATCAGCTGGATTTCTTGTTCTTGACAGAGGCCTTCTGCAGTCTTCCTCAGAAGAAGATCTTCCATGATCAGCACTGCAGATGCTTGGATTTCTAGGGCGTGGAGTGTTAAGTCTTTCCACCTCTTCAATAGAAAGTCCTACAGGAGGACCACTTTCGAGGGAAATCTGTCCTATTGGTTGCTTTAAGCGACTTCCAGGCCTGGAACTATGACCTGTCATCATTTGAGGACTCTTGCTTCTTCTCCCTAGTCTATTGGGATAATTAAAGATAGCAGTTTGGCAGACTTCATTGTTCATTTCTAAAGGGCTCCCTTCTCTTATAGAAAGATGCATTTCCCTTGCTGGACTATTTCTGTAGAAAGTGGATGCTTTGGAGAATGGAGCAGGACTATGACGAGAAAGATGGTTTGGTGTAGGGCAAGCAGAATGATTTAGTGAAGTCGTCCTTAGACCTTGACTATATGAAGGCTGGTAGGTTAAGCTACTTGCTCCCAAGGGCATAGGTGACTGCCTTGCAAACCCTAATGGACTGTGCCTTTGAATGGAAAATTTAGGAGTATGACTTCGGAACTGCTTATAATGCTGAATGATGTCTGCATCTGAAGGAGCTATACTGCTTGCATTGTCAATGTCATAGTGTTCTATCTCTGTTTCTGGGGAGGCTAGAGGAGCACTGGGTATAGTCTCTGTGTTGTGTGATATATCTGTTTCATCAAATATGAGATAAGGATTTTCTCTTTCTATTATGTCAGGTTTTGGGTTTCCTTCAGGTTGCTTCCGGATGGTCATATCATCACCATAGGGCGGTATATTATCAGGATCATCAAACGCATCGTTCTCACTGCCCTTCTTTTTCTTTTCTTTTGTTTTCTTCTCTTCTTTTGGAACTTTTGCCTTCTTTCCTTTGCACTGATTGCACAGGATCAAGCTAAGCACAAGCAATGCCAATAAAGTAGCACAGCTGCACACAATGGCTGGAACAGCCCACAGTGGTAAAGAAAGTTCAGCTGGATAGAGCTGAGGGATACATACATAGGCACCATTTATTCCTGCCTTGCATACATGTCCCTGGGCACATATGACACCAAGGCACACAACTAGTATTTCACATGCTGTTCCAGTGTGTGATTCTGGACAACTGCAAATAAATCCAGCTCTTTCATCAGGTTCACAAGTACCTCCATTTTGGCAGGGGTTAGATGCACAGGCTCCAGGATGAACACATTCATATGTATACCACTGGTTAATGCACATTAGTTCTCCTCTACAAGGATTGCTGGCACAGATGTTGGGACCACGACAGCCAATCTTCACAGAGGAATCTGATTTAGATATGGTAGCAAGGCTATGTTGTCCTGTGAAGGGAAGGCTTTCTTCACCATATTTCAGGTAGGCAATGCATCCATCAAAATCTAAGAAAATAGAAAAAAATGGATTTGAAAGTTGTAGTTTAACTAATTTAATAATTTTAATTGACAAACTAATGGATAAAAATAATCCTATAAAGCAATAATCATCAAATGGGATTTATATGTCAGATCCTAAAACAAAGTAAACCTACTAAATATAACTCTCATTTAAAGTCGATTTCCTATCTTTTTATTTTTTCACATAACTCAAGGTGGCAAATATCCAAGACACATTCATTCTCCTGTTTTCCCCATAACAAAAACTCTGTGAAGTGAGAGTTGGGCTGCGAAAGAGATTGGGCCAAAGATATTTTCCTGGCTTTCATGGGACTTTTTGCCTGATGCTGTAACCTAAACCAAACTTGCTCTATGTTTATGTCAATTATGTAGGGACTGGAACAACCTTAATCAACACTAAATTTGAACATTTAGCACTTACAGAAAGTCAGTAACATAGCATAAGCAGTTTGGATTGAAGGCACCAGGCTAGAAACCAGGAGACTGTGAGTTCTAGTCCTTCCTTAACCATGAAAACCAACTAAGTGACATTGAGCCAGTCACTGTCTCTCAGCTCAACCCCAAAATAGGAGGCACAAAGAAGATTAGGTATGTTTGCCACTTTGAGTTATTTATACAAAACATAAAGACAGGATATAATAAACAAACAAACAAACAAACAAATAAGATCCCTTGGCATCTGATACCATCAAAAAACCATTTATACTCTCTCAAAAACTATTTTAAATCTATATACAACTAAAACTTTGATTCCTCTCCCCAAAATTTTGTTTCTATTTCAGTGTATCCTGATTAAACTTTAAAAAGATTTTTTTACTAATCTCAACAAAATAATAGCAACCTTTATTTGGCAAAGGGAAAAACCGAGGATAAAACTAAAACTACTTCAAGATGCAAGAGAAAGAGGGGGTTTCGGCCTCCCAGATTGGCAAAAATATAAGCAGGCAGCAGCCTTAGTTTGGATTAAGGAATGGGTACACTTAAAAAATCAGAGACTATTAACTTTGGAAAGGCACGACTGGCAAACGGGCTGGCACGCGATTCTATGGGGAGGAAAATACAAAAGCCACCAATATTTCCAAAGACATTATATTAGGAAAGCTCTCTTAGACATTTGGCTCTTCATTCAGAAAACAAACTATTTACAAATTCCGAATTGAGTCTTGCCACAAGATATATTCACACATCCCAACTTCAGAAAGTCAGGAAATGTCATTACATATAAAAACCTTTTGGATGAAAAAGGGGAGTTAAAATCGAGGAACAAACTAAAAGACGAAGACATCAATCTGGAATGGTGAGAATTCCTCCAAATTCAGTCTAAATTTCAAGAGGATAAAAAGATGGGAGGCATACAACTTAAAGATTCTGAATTGACAAAATCTTAACAAATACGGAGGGAAAGGAGATTAAAAAAATTTATTATTATCTTCTAGAAAGAGATATGTACGAGGAACAGGTAAAAGACACAATGCTTGTATGGAGTAAATGGTTTGGCTATAATATTGAATTGGATAAATGGCTAAAATTATGGGACACAAACATTAAAATAACATTGGCAGTCACTTACAAAGAAAATCTTTTGAAAATGTTTTACCGATGGCATATCCCACCAACGAAACTGGCAAAAATGAATAAAACAATATCCCCGTACTCTTGGAAATGTGAAAATTGTATAGGATAATTTTACCATATGTGGTGGGAATGCCAAAAGACCAAAAATTATTGGCTTCTAATTAAAAAATGGTTAGAAGAGATACTGGCAATCTCAATTGAGATCAGACATGAGTTCTTCCTATTGGGGATAATTAAAAACAATTTTAATAAAAATGAAAGATATCTTGTACTCCATTTTCTGACAGCAGCAAGAATAGCCTTTGCACAGAAGTGGAAAAATAGAGGAGTTCCATCAGAGGAAGAAGTTATTCAAAAAATCTACTTCTGTGCAGAAATGGACAGATTGAACATCGAACTGAAAGATAAAACAGACTCATCTTTTTACAAGATTTGGACAAAATTTTATACTTGGCTTGAAAAAAGGAAATGTGTCGAGGAAAGTCAGAATGGATCTGTGAAATGAACTGAGCATTGTATAATATAGAAAGCAACTTTTATTATACTAAAGCAATAGTTTGCTAACAAAGATACAATATAATCAAGATATGTAAATAATTGGGTGATAAATACCGCAGAAGTTTAACTGCGTCCAATGTATGTATATATATATGTATGTTTTGTTGTGTCTATGTATGTTATTTTTTTTAATGTTTGTTTACAATAAAAAACTTTTAAAAAACAACTTTGATTCCTGTAACCTTTAATAGCCAAAACAGTGCACCATAGGGCAAAAAGTTTTGATGCAAAGTAGCTCAAATGGGTTATGTTACAGAATGCATCCAAAATCCAAAACCCATAACTCCTATAGAATTGAAATTTGGCAAATTTTATAAAACATTTTATGGAATAAACATTATCAGAAATTAGTTTATGACATAATATGTCAAAAAACCCTTCCTGTACTGATGTCCTGTACAGGTAGTCTTTGACTTACAACAGTTCCTTTAGGGACTGTTCAAATATACGACGGTACTAAAAAAAGGTGATTTAGGACCATTTTTCACACCCATGACCGTTGCAGCATCCCCATGTTCACCTGATCTACATTCAGATGCTTGGCAACTGACTCATATTTATGACGGTTGCAGTGTCCCAGGTGATCACCTTTTGCAACCTTCTGACAAGTCAATGCAGAAACCACATTTATTTAACAATTGTGTTATTGATTTAACAACTGCAGTGATTCACTTAACAAATGTGGTCAGAAAAGCTGTAAAATGGGGCAAAACTCATTTAACAAATTTCTCACTTTGCAACGAAACTGTTGGGCTCAATTGTGGTCATACGTCAAGGACTACCTGTACTATACTATTTTCAAGGCAGATACATCTCTGAATATATCCCAAGTTTTCCATGAAGGCAGTTACTTTAGAAGCTCTTATGAAGGCATTGAGGAACTTGGTAAAGAAATATCTCTGAAATTATGACCCAACAGAGCATAGGTTTCCTGGTTTACATTTATAAACAGAATAAAATGAACAAAATCTCATTAAAATGTGAATGCTCTTTTATTTTTTATTTATTGATTTGCTTGTATCCTGCCTTTATTATTTTGCAAATAATAGGTGGTGGTGAACATATCCAACACAGTTCCCTCCTCCTATGTTCATCACAACAACTCTGTGTAAGGCGAGTTGACCCGAGAAAGAGAGACAGGCCCAAAATCACCCAGCTAGTTTCATGGGTGGGATTGGATTTTTTAATTTTACATTTAGGGATTAGAATGCATTTAGATTGTATCCGCATCCTGTTCATGTCATAGGCACCTTTTAAGGTGTTTCCAGATTGAAAGGATTAGCCAGTGATATCACTGTTGCCCCGGGGACACACATGGGAGCTGTTTCATGTCTTTATTAAGAAGCTTGAGCGGGTGATAGGACTGTGCCACCATGCAGAAGCACTCGTATCTCAAACATAGGCTTGCTAACCTCCAACCCAGTGCCCTAACTACATGGGCCACCATGCTCCATCATTGTATCAAAGCAACTCTATCAGGTTTTGAAATTTAAAAAAAAACACACCTTCACTTGATTTTCTGATTCTTCAAATCATATGCATTCTTTTTTCCTAGGATGTTTTTTTTTTCTTTTGGTTTAACTAGTCAAAATGAAAAAAGTAATCCAGGCACATATTTCCTATTTATTACGGTAATTTTCTGGTTTGTAGCTTGAAATGAGACAAGCAGTTTTGTTCACAAGCTCATTTTTGGGACAATTATTTAGCAATGTTTAATGGACAGAAACCAGTTTGAGACAAATAACAATGTAATAATTATTATTTATTAAGTACCAGTCATACTGATCCGTAGGTTTTGATAATGTTTTTTAACTGTCTTAAATGAACACTGAATAGCCTACGTATCCAATTGTATATAGAAGCAACAAAAGAATGCAAATTCATTTAAAGTTCTTGTAATGTAGTAGGTCACATTGATGTTCTGTAATGATTAAACACAATGGGTAACTTAGGCACAGAAGATGGTTGCATGACTTTGCATCAGTCATTTTCTGCCAACTTTAGGAAAATTCTAATGGCAAACCGTTTGCAAAAGTGTTGCTAGGAAAACTTCAGGGACTTCTCCAGTCATTCACCAGGAGTCAAGACTGACTTGAAGGAACAACAGTAACAACTTACATACATTGTATGTGAATACAATGTCACTGAGTAATTAAACTCTTTTTAAGACTGACAAGTAAACATTATTTTGTAGGTGTACTTTCTGATGGATGGACACTGTGAAAAGTGGAATCTGAAGAAAATGTTTCTGAGAACAGAAAAGAAAAACTGTTTTCTTCCAAAGACAGTAAATTTGTAATAAAGTCCATATTTGATATTTAAAAAATACTGGTCAGAATCCTGCTAACCAGTATACAACGAGGGAAAGAGTTCATAATTCAGTTCTTCAGTTCAGCAGGTGATCTCCCTTCAATCAGCTGTTTTTTCCATTTAAATGGACTAGGAGCTATCATGGTACAATGGTTGGAATGCAGTATTGCCAGCTAATTCTGCTGAGTGCCAGGGGTTCAATCCTCACTGGCTCAAGGTTGACTCAGCCTTCCATCTTTCTGAGGTTGGTAAAATGAGGATCCAGATTGTTGGGGAAAATATGCTGACTCTGTAAACTGCTTAGGGAGGGCTGTGAAGCAGTATATAAATCTAAATGCTATTGCTATTGCTAAATCCTCTAGCATCTTATTTCCATCAGCTTTCATTTCTGTATGAGCAATGAATGAATAACCTTACAGACTTGCTTATTTTAATCAATTCTGAATAGAAAAAAGCAGAAAATTTGAAATAAAAGTGATTTTTCTTAAATGTGGGCATATTAAACCAAGAAAAGTAATATGAGTAATTGTGTCTTCTTGGTGTGGTTGATGAATGTCTGTGTGGATGAGAATTTAGGAAGCATGTAGAATCATAATCCTACAGGATTCTAGTATCATCTAAACATAATTAGCTGTGTTGTGTAGACAAAGATATATTTCATGCCTCGGGATCTGTTGTACTTCATCTAAGATAGTGGTAGTCCATTCATCCTGTCTCTACTGTATAATGCTACAGAAATGGTTTTCTGCCCATTCCACAAGTTGTAAATTATGTGAGGCCAAGGACCATGGGAAAATAAACACTATTTCGAGTGAAAGTGTGAATCGATGAAGATAGTAAAGTTACACAATTTTTTTAGATTTGTTATTCTAAATTGACTTTCTGTGCTTACCCTTTCCTGTAATGATAATTATGGGTCTTCAAGTCATTTTTGTGGTCATCACTTGTGACCACAAAATTAGATTTTCTCAGGATGATGAGTTCCAAGCCTAGGCCTTCATATATTCCAACAATGCATCCGTCATTGCTGTAACTGAATTCCCCCATCTTACTGCTGACTGTCCTTTTTTCCTTTCCTTTCCTTTCCTTTCCCCATTCCCAATATTATAGCCATTTCTACAAAGCTAAGTTTGTCCAAAGCATGATCATGTAAGCCTGGTCTTTATTCTTGCAGTGAGAACTCTAGATTCACTTTCATATACAGTAGTATCTCAGGGAAACCCTAGCCTGAATGAACTGATCTTTGCCTGGCATCTGAATTTCTTTTCCAAGCCCCTTTTTTCCTTGTCTGCCCAGTGCTAGTCTGTGGCATATTTCTTGACACTTGGTTTTTTTAATAGATAGAAGAGAATATTTTTAGCTCAGGATTGAACTATGGGGTCCTTGGTGTTCTTTGAACTTGGCTGTTTTCTTGCAGTAATTTCACTACCAAACTAGGTAACCTGTGCTAGTGGCGGATGGGGTTTGCTCTCTTTTATATACTACTGGTTTGCCCTGTCAGTATTGGTAGGAATGACAGCATACAAGTTTCCTAGAACATATTCCTAGCGGCTTCAGTTAAGACAGATAGTTCTGTTTGTTTTAGTAAGAAAGCACCATGGATCATGGCTGGAACATCTTGAGATGGTAAGGCTAACATCCTACAAACAAACAGCCTTGGCTTTGGTTTATTCCACAGCTGAATATTGTGCTGATATGTGTCTTAACAGTGGACAGCACTCACATGGTTGATGTCCAACTCTACCAGACAATGCATATCATACCTGGCACATTGCATCTCATTTCTGTGCGCTGGTTACCAGTACTTAGCAATCTCATGCTGCCCCACATTAGAACACAGCAAACTCTCATCCAGCTATGGCAAAAGGATGCTTAACAATAAGGCCCTCCCTATTCACCAGGTTACTGTACAATCCAGCACAAGATTGAAATCCCATTGCCGATCATGGAAAACAGCTACTCATTTACTATCTACCAGTATAATTTTGACAATGCCTGGCAAAAGGAATGGTTACCTTCTTGTGGCTTGCCATTAGTGATCCTTTTACCAAATCACTTGGTTTTGACCGGCCTCATTCTGATCAGTCATGAATATCTCTAAATGGTTTGTACTGGAATTATATTAAAGGAGAACATATTAGATCAGAGTTCTCCAACTTTTTCGGCTTTGCAGACCAGCAGGCGCTGGTGGTTCCCTATGAGTTTTTGACAAGCGTGCGTGTACACAGCTCCATCTGCACAAGCATGTCGTGCAAATGTTGCATGTGCACACATGGTCCCTCACTGTTTGCGCAACTGGGAATGTGTGTGCACACACTCACTTGCCACATTCACAGTCCTGTTCTAAATGGCTCAAGGCTGGAAGTAGGCTGTGACCTGGGGCTTGGGGACAAGGTGTACATATTATATTAAATAATAAAATATGTCTTTGCTGTTGCCTTTTGTGGTTGGCATGTCTATAGGGCTAAATATGATTAATTAGCTCACAACTAGACAGCCCAAATGGAGTAGTCTTTATCTCAAACACTAATAAAGGTTAAGCAAAGGAAGCTGAACTGAACTGAGAATATACTTTGGCAAAAAGATGTTCTACTCTGGTCCCAAGTAGAAACGTCTACAATGACAGCTACAAACAAATGAGCATTCAATATGTAATGTCTGACCCGTTATCTGCATATATGCACATACATGGCATGAAGATCAAAAAAATGTTGTATTATAGGCTCTTTAAATATTTCTGAACATAGATGAACTATACATGTCATGGACTGAATCAACTCATCCATGTATCATTAAGTCTACATAACACTAACAAGAAATACTATTTATTTTACTGAAGGCATTCAATTGAAAATGTTCAATTCAATTGAAAAAAAGAAGACAATGATTCCTCTAGAATTGTGATTGAATTGAAGAATAATATCTCTAGGTTTCAGAAGTATTTCAAACAGCTTTAGGGATTTGCAATGTCATCTAAAGCAATGGATACTAAATAATTTTTACTGTGCAGTGGGAAAATTGCCCAGAACATTTTTCTTCAGATGTGTTTTTCTCCATTACTTTTGTATATATCTTGAATTGTTATATACTAATTTTTGCTTATTTTTTTCTGTTGATATTTATGAACATACAGTTCATAAACTGTATGAACTGTTCATGCAGTTATGTTATAACTTTCTATAACTCTTTAGCATGGCATATGAAGTGCAATTCAATATTAAGAAAACATGATCAATGGTGGGTTGCTCCCAGTTCCTCCCAGTTCGTGCGAGCCGGTAGCGGTGATGATGTGACATCAGCGAACCAGTTCTCCATGACTGTGAGCTGGTCCGCCCGTCCCTGTGTTATGCCTACCTTTATTTGTTGGTTTTTAGCCCAGCTGATAGGCGCAGCAGAGTGGATTGCCACGCCTCAGCTGGATAAAAATCTAATGCGCTTGCGCGGAGTGCGCAAAGCGCGTGCACAAAGAGAACCGGTGGTAACACCGGTTGGAACCCACCACTGAACATGATATAAAAATGGAATTTACATTTCTACATGGCAGATTCTTGTAGCCTTTTAACGTGGAGCATCCATTACACTGGAAAAAAAATATCCCACAGGCTTATTGCATGTTAAAGAAGGAGGTATATTTGACTAATCAATATATGTTAACAGAATAATAGAGTTGGAAGGGACCTTGGAGGACTTCTAGTCCAACCCCTTGCTCAATCAGGAATCTCTATACCACGGTGTCAAACTTGCCACATCATCTTGCCGTCACATGATGTTTCATGATGTTTTTCCCATTCACGGAGCTGGGGTGGGCATGGCCTGCATGTGATGAATTCAGCCCACGGGCCACCATTTTGACACCCTTGCTCTATACCATTTCAGACAAATGGTTGTCCAGTCTTAAAAATCTCAAGTGTTGGAGGGGAAGTTGTTTTTATTCACATCACACCTTATAAGACTTGAGATTATTGTTGATTTAATTATTCATTGTATCCAGTGAAAAAGAAGAATAAAATTTCAACAAATTTCCTATATGGTAAAAATTCCTTAAAATAGACAATTTTAATATAACTAAATCTAAAACATCATCTATACTGCTTTTGTTAGTCCTTAGTACCTGAATATGAATTAATTTGATATCTTTAAAAATAAACCAAGAAAAATATAATAACAAATAAGCTGTTTTAGCACAGTATAGAAGATTATACTGGATCATTGAGTCTGTCAGGAATCATTGAGTCTGTCATCTGGAATCAATCATGTCAGTCTGGAATCAACGATCAGGAATCATTGAGTCTGTCATCTGCACCTCTATAACTGTCTGGTTTGGTTCTGCAACCCAACAAGACAGACACAGAC